>JAYJME010002898.1:0-12910 GCA_036873775.1 Costaria costata | reverse complement strand
CAGTTGGTAAGCGATGCACTGCTACCATGAACCAAGTTTGGTGCAACCGCTCATCATACGGACGGAGTCATTCAACCGAGTCAAACTTCTGCGTCACGCATCCTGCATGGTTTCGACGGCATCCCGGATTAATTGGCTGCAAAGTACGCCGAGTATTCAGTCAACCCCCCCCTGCTCGGCGAACGATGCATCCAATTATCACGGGCGTCTGTAACTCATACCTCATGCACAACGCAAATGCAAAACTCCACGATCTCCGATGGACCATATCTCCGCGGTGTGCCCGAGTACATCAATCCCCCGCTACTCGGCACAAGACAAGACTTCGCGCATCACATGGTAGATCAAGAAGAGACTTAGCATGCCAGATAGCAGGTAGATAATACGTGGTACTCGCATACCTCTCTTGTTCGCAAAGTCCGACCCCATATCAAACCAGAAACAAGCCAAAAGCAAACGTACATCGTACGAAGGTCTCTCGAACCTCTGATAAAATACAGCAGTTAGCTAACAGCAGTACTGCGCCGATTCGCTCCGATCGACCATGCAAGCACAACACACATGTAGAGATATCGTGCTTCAGTCTACCAGCATTAGTACCAGCACTCGAAAACCACATCGTTTTGCAGTGTAAACTGCGATAGCCACATAATTATCCACTCTGTCTGCAAGCAGAATCATACAAATCCCCCCTCGTGATTCTTCCCAGCTACTGCTGTAGGTACACCATAACTACTGCTGCTGTAGTCTAGCTTCCTTGCTCAAGCAAACCCGACCAATACGCCAGCAAAGCACAAAAACCAAAACAAACAGACCTTGCCACACAAGCATCCGACCCCAACACAAAACCAGTAAAGCGAAGAAACCAACGTACATCGTACAAAAGCCTCGCGACCAGGCAACTACAACACACTTAGAGACATTGTGCCGCAGTTCGTCTACTTTACAGCATCAGTAGGACCATTTTGCACTACAGTACATAAAGTATGTCTGCGATTATAATCACGCCATCATAATCATACCCCCCTCGTGATTCTTCATAGCAAGACAAGACTCGTGACCCATGCTACAATAGAGGTGCACCCCTCTTTTTCTGAGGCTCTTCACTTTAGGAGCTCCATATCACACCCGAAAACTGATTTTGAGTAACATGGAAGGGCAGCCGGTGAGCGAAACCGTGGACTAGGCATTTAAGCAAATCGTATTGCTAAACAAAAATGACATTCGGATCATTTTGGGTTAAGGAGCCACGTTATTCAGAAACAAAAAAGCCAAAAAGTGAAACCTCTATCGTAGCACGCGTCCCAGCAGCACCCCACTGAAAAACCAGTAGTGCGGCGACCGCATCCAACTCGAGACGGTTTGAGATGAAACAAGTCCCACGCCTTAGCCTAAGCCCGCGCGCCCGGGCAGTCACCGTGCTTGCTTGTGGAAATCGGTGACGTACAGCTCTAGCAACCGAAAATGTCAAAAATCACGACGGTTGCAGACAGTACACAACAGCTACCAGACAGACAGAAAAACAGACCGACTGATGTCTTGTTGTCGTGTTTCTTGGGCTCAGCGTCCCGTACAACCCCACGGTTGCGTGCATCGCCAAATCAACAAGCCTGAAACCTTACCACTGCGAAATACTTGGATCTTGGATAGCTACTCTTCGGAGGGGCTCTATCCGGCTGCGAAACAAAGAAAGGAGCTCGATAAGGTGGCTCCCTCACAGACCAAAGCAGCAGCCCTATGTACCTCTACACAGACTACTACGAAGCAGTGCAACACAACCAAACAACCAACAATGTACTGTATTTTAGGTGCAAAACACCTCAGAGACAACAGCACTACTGTCAGTCATTAACCCCCCCCTACACTGTTGTTGACATCACGCGAGGAGAGAAATATTAATCATCATGTGGGACTTCGACAAGGCTCGCTCACTTGTCCCTCCTCACCTGTCTGTACCCTCGTTTGTACTTGCGCTACTTTGCGCTGACTGCCTCTTCTTCTGACTGCCTGGTGCGTTGTTGTTGATGGTGTGCACCGTATATCCCACGCACGAGCTTTGAAACCAACAGGTAAGTGCATACAAATTGAAGCGCGAAGGTGGGAACAGCCGCGAATGAAACTAAAACGTCGGAGTAGGTCGACCAACCATGCGCGATCGAAGTGTCACAGCCAAATTTCAAAGAAAGAAGGATAAAGGAATGTCGACGACATCTGTCGACCTGACTGACGGCTGATAGCTGGAGTGTTCTATAATTCCTTTTAGTTTAATTCCAATAATCTCAATTTTGAAGAAAAATTGTTTTTTTTCGCCTGAACTTCTGTTGACGTGTCTATCGTATCTGTCGTTTGCCAGGCACGCGTCAGACGCGCCTAACGGCACTATCAGGCACTAAAACCACCCCCCGCTAGCCCGAAACTCCCAATTTCAGGGGAACGGGAATGTAAACTGTGGAGTTTGTGCCTTTCTGAAGCAGGCGTGTCTGAACCACTGCTTTCGTCGTGCCTATCTTCTCCAGGCAAGTATAACGCATATTTTCCCTCTCTACAGGCGTTCCACCCCTTGAAACAAAACAACTTGAAATTTATATAGGGTTAGGTTTCGGATACATGGCTTAAATATATAGGCACGTTTAAGGCACATTCGGGCACGTTAAGGCATAAGCCGATCTACATGCATATCTTAAAAACAAATCGCATGCGGCGTGCCAATCTCCATGTGCCTGAAGGCGCCCTCGGAGTGCCTTAACAACAAGGGCCTAAACACTACAATATTCTCTTTACGCTGCCGCCGGTCGTTCAATATAAGTATTGTACTGGATGAGGCCTTCTGCTCTAATCCGAGGGCCTCGCCCGGCATAAACTCCTCGCTGAGTGGGCTCTCAGCGCTGTGTCTACTCTTGGCATTGAAAATATCCGTGCATAAAGGATTACTAGGCCTCCAAGTAGTTTGGCCCCAAAAATGTCTGTATTATTTGTAGGGTGGGAAGGTCTGTATTTTTTTCCTGCGCCTATTTCCTTGTTCGTCGATGCGCCTCTTGCTCTCGACCGAATGATTAGGAGGCCATACTGAATCATATACAGTCACCCAAACCCTGGACCCACCTCTCTTGGCCCAACGATTGTTTTCCACAAATTGGTCAACGATTTTACTACAGTATTATTTTAGGCTGCCACCGATCCTTCAACGTAACTATTGGATTGGACGAGGCCTCCTGCTCCGGCCGGTGGTCCTACCCGAACTCCATTTTATTTCATTGTTTATCATTAGGTAGTGGCTGGGTGTAGCGGTATCTCACTCTAACGTACCTATAAGATGCGTATGTTATGCATACTTCGGCACGCACTAGGATGTACCTGACTCCAGAGTCTGGGACAGGGGTAACTCAATATATCGCGCGTGCGTAACCGTGGTCCCGAGCCCACGTAGACACTTGAACCCTTGTACTAATCTTCGACCCGATGTCGTATTTCGCTATGCTCTCCGTCTTCCACCCCTCGATATTCATGATCTCGTCAACCGCCTTACCCACCAAAACAACACTCAATGAACCTCCCACACGAATCGAGTGCACAGTGAAGTGGTCTGGCAGTCTCGTCAAGGAGCGCAGCCGTCATGTGCCGCGCAGAATTTGAATCTGGTCCCCGGCTCACATCCGCAAAGACTAGAGGACAGCGGCGACCCTTCGCTAAGTCCTAGCCAATAATCTGTGAGACAGAAATATACTCCGTGACCCCCCTAAGCGCGCAGGTCCGTTGAGACTCCTTGTCCGCCAACACGACCACCTCTTCGGCCGATCGCCGCAGCGTTTTCCCGTACTGAAAGTTAAACCCTAGTCTGGCCGACTGTGGTAATCGCAATATGTGCGAGCCCATGGTAGATAACAGGTCGTGATCCGGTTTCATCGGTTCTAACGCCAAGGCCAGCAGCGCGAAGTCTCGGGTAATCTCAATTCGTGCGGACATCGACCCTGCGGGTTGGCCTCGTCTCTGGAGGTCTTGCGGCAACCAGGCAAAGTCTTGCGTCAACAGTGGGGCGGCTTGCTTAACCGGGATCACCACCTGTTTCTGCGTGTTGATCACACATGTGAGGTATGACTGTACTAGAGGGCTAGAGCAAGGGTTCCGCCGCTTTCTATTGGGTCCCCTTCCTCTCCCTTGCCCAACATTTATCTCATGGCCATCTGCAACTTAGACACAAAGCTTTTGTCGATCGATCCGACTGCGTATTGCTTCGGGCACCTGCTAGTGGGCGCACCCTCTTCCATCACCGTGGACTCCACCCCTAGGCACGACGGGTCGTGTACCCACGTCGTCCCTCGGCCTTGAGAGTCTAGGTATCAGCCCCAGTAAAATAAGTCGTCATCCGTCGCGGTTTACCTCCCGCGGTTGCCTTCGAAGTATGCCAAAAGGAACGCGTCGAACTCATCTGTTATCTTACTCTTATGCTGTTGGCCGGGCCGACATCCAACCTTGCCAATATTGGCACCCTTCAAGCTTGAAGCTGTTAGGCGTCATCTCGACGGGCGGTGCATGTGGGTCACGCGGGACTTGCGGGCCTCGGTACGGCCGTGCTCCGCAGTACGAGCAAAACGTTTACATGTCCCTGTTCTCCGATATGCAGGTTGCGCAGCGCACGCCTGGAATCTGCCTGCGCGTGCGAGTATCCTCACCAGCCGCCGTCCCCCCTAGTTGGGGTCTGCCGTCTCGCCCACCTGGATTGTCCTACGCATACATCGACCGACGTGGGGCAGAAGGGCACCCACAGACTGGTAACGATGATATTGGTACCCTGTCACGCTACGTGCCCTTTGTCCGGTGGCGTCCGAGCATTTTCTACCCAAATCTACTTCGAAAGCACGCATAGCCCATTTGTGATACTGCCAGTCTTTCAGGCCCTCGCGGTGGCTAGTCCACTGGAAGCGACTCCTCGTGGTGCTCGGCGCCACGACGATCGATCATATGGATTCTTGTTGTAAACCCCCGGATATCCGGCACGACGATCAACGCGTGGGCCTGCCATTCCGAAAAACGCTTGACAATAACGCCTACCACTACTGGGGGAGGGAAGCAATAACCGAGCATTCTCTCGCACGTGCCCGGTAATCGCGATACATTGTGCGCTAGTACGCGCGTCCCCGACGATCCTTCGCAGTCGCACTGCGTAAAAAACGGTAACATGTCATTTCTGCCGGGGACCGTCTGGGTGGACTCCGTGGAAGCCATGATATCAAACTTAAACGGACCCAACGCCCGCCACAGTACTTGGCACGCAAGTCGTTTCAAGCTGGTGCCAGATTCTCGGGTGAGTCTTGAGATGGCCTCGGCGATGCCGTTGTCGGCAGTTAAGGCCCATTGTAACTCCAACATTAGGCCAAGCTCGCCCTGCAGTTTAAAATCCTTAACCAACAGCCCGTGCTTCACACCGTCATCCGCCCGTCCCTTCCGGAATGCCCCCACCACGGACTGACTATCCACATCGACTACGATCTGCGCCCGCCGTAAAGTGTCGGGGTATCGAGTGCAGAGCGTGCGGGAGGAAATTATTTCCGCCGTTAAGGCTGTGTTCAGGAGATCGTGCACCATGGCCATCTTGAGCGGGAGAACCCGGAACGACTCCGTGTCGGAGCCGCACAGCATTCCCAGGTATCGCTGTACTTTGGTCGGACGTGAATCTCACGTCTTTGGCGACAAGACGTACCCGCACATCCCTAACACCGACTTTGCTGTGAGGATGTCCTCCCCCACGGCCAGCCACTGCGACCGCGCCGGCTGCCCGTGCGTTCTTTGCACGCTTCTCAATCACGAGGCGTCTATGTACGCAAGAGCGGGGATGTCCTTTGTCCGCACGAATCCCTCCTTGGGCTCGCTCAAGAAGTGGTAGACGTACGGGATTTCTCACCATCCAAACGGCAGGACGGTCCACACGTAGTCTACGTTCTGCTATCGCAGCCCGAATTGCGGCCCCGATGCCAGGTACACGAAGACGTGGTGGAAGCTCGATGCGTCATCGAGCGAACCCTAAATGCATCCTTCCGATGCTACTTGGGCCACTCGTGCCACGGTGTCCATAGCGAAAGGGATCATCTTGCATACCTTGTTTAGTGATCCAGCATCGTAAAGATATGGTGCGGTTTTGTTTCCTGGATGGGCAACGCCTGGACCATCCTGAGCCGCTGACGGCCAGCGGGGTCCCGCACGTCCGTCCACTTCACTACAAATCCTCGCCGGAGGATTGCGCGCATCTGCGTCTTAACGAACGCCACCTGTGCTGGGGGGATCCGGTTAGTGATCACGGTGCCCGCGAACTTGTCTCCGTTTTACGGGGAGTCCACCGACGTGCCCCCTTGCGCCTTTACTAAGAACTCACGGGCGCTAACCCCGTCCCTCGCGTATGACCCCAACACCTCACGAAGAGGATGTCCTGGGAGGACCACCTTGTCTCAAAACGCCGCTTGCTTTCGCAACAGGCCCGGCACGAACCTGCTCACGTTCGCCACTGCGTCCCCGGGACCCACCACGGCATTCGACGTACCGGCCCTGGTATCGGTTCCCGAGACACGTCTGCCCATATCGGCCATGCCCCGAGCGCCGCGAGCAGACCACCGGAGCTCAGCCACTCGAGTTCTGTCATGTTGAGTGACGGTGTGGCGAAGAGAAACGGTTGTAATACGGCTTGGCACTGGTCAGGTCGATAGAACCAACGGCTTTCGTCCACACCGCTCCCGTATAAGCGATCGTTCGAGGATTATCACCCTGCTATTCGCGCCGGCCTTCTCTGAACCCTTAGTATTGCGTGCATGTTGTGGCCAGCACTCGTTATTGTGCCGTATTGAACCGCACCCACGCCACCCACAGTATCCAGCAAAATGTTCGTGTGCCTCGCGTAACTGTATCGCTAGGTCGAGTAGAGAATCGCGCGCTTACGGTGTTTTCGGTGCCTCCCGTTCACTTAATATTGATGTTATTCTTATTCTTGTTTTAACCTGGCGATTTGATATTCAGCAGTATACGTTTCAACGAACGGGCCATATACTGACATACGCCCCATTCTCGCTAAGCTAGTGAAAAATACGATGTTAGTTCAAACAAGCCGTCCAGTAACTATGACGGCCCCGCAGACACGAGCAAAGCGACTCCCTATGGACATACCACCTACGTTTTGTGAATTAATGGACGATGCGCGAGTCTAAACACGTCAATGAAGATAGCAGAGGTGTAGATGGGGGGAGCCAAATTGTGAGATGCCCCTCGGATGCGGCGCTGCTAACCTTTGTACACCATAGTAATAAGGTTGGGCGGTGCAATACGCCTGGGGCTTATGTCCTTCACATATACCTGCTTGGATCCGAGTGCGTCTGTTTCGGGGCGGCTGCGGCTCGCTGCGGAGCGCTACTGGGCGTTGCTAATGCTGCTGCTGCTGCTGCTGCTGCTGCTGTGTTAAACCGTTCCAGAAGGACAATATTGCTATGGTGATGTTGGTGGCGCCCGCTATTGACGAAACTGCTACTCTGCTGCTTGCTGTTGTGATGTTAATGGCGCCCGTTAGAGGCGCTGGTCGTAGTGACTACCTCGTTGGGCCGACATGCTCGGCATAGGGTAAAATCATGTGTTCCGGTACATTGTATATGCCTGTGTACCCGTCCGCCCTCGGGCACCTCTGTACTTCTAAAATCCGTATGTATGTGCACGTGGTCTAGTTTCCGGTGTGGCGGTTGCTGCTGCTTCTGCGGTGTGTTACCTTGCGCGCCGTGCCCGATCATTGTTGCTATTACTGTCAGTTGTGGCCGTTATTTGTGCATATGGTCTGCTACAGCGATACCCCGCAATAGTAAGTACTGTAGCCCACGATGTCCCGTGTAAGCTACCCACTTCAGCCGTATGTGTGTCTTATTATTGAACAGCCTTGACCTACGCGTAATAAGCGTTTTCTGGTGTCCGCCCTTTATCTTCGTATTTGTCGGTTCATAGGAAATGAAACGGATGTGAGACGAACCTCACTTGGCCCAGAATCCTTAAACATAAGATCAGTAAATAATGACTTCGAAGTATAGAAGCAACAGAAACTAACATAATTGAAGATGTTCATAATCGGGACGCAAACCGGTAGATACTTGAATACGCTACCCGGAAATAAAGGGAAGCGAATAGCGCACAGACATCCATTATGCACGGCTTCACGTACCCCTTCGGCATGAATGTCTATTTCGTAAGGTGAGCAGCGAGATAGGACGTACGAAACTTCCGAATGTACGTGGCGTGTCAGGTGACGCGTGGGAGCATCCGCTCGTAAACGTGGCCAAGCTGAAACCCCACATTTTCTTCTGCCGCGAATGAATATATCGCTTGCAATATCCACTCGAATGCTCCTACTTCTGTTGATTTCGGTATAATAATAACCCCCATGAACACAGGAAAAATACTTCGGTGTCAAATTTCAAAAATATTCCGTATGGGCAAACAATATTTTTTGCCAAAAATGCCGAACTAGTGCAGAGAAACATACTGTACGAAATATAGTGCCATCGAGATTGTTTTGCCGCGAACATGGCTTAACCCTTAGCTCTACCGCTGCGTGGGTGTTACGAGCACTGCAGCCGTTCGCGGTAAGCGCTGGGGATCCACATGAGAGCAGCCGAAGGATGGGCAAACTCGTGTAAGCTGGGACAACAAGACGGGACAGAAACAGAGTGAGTGAGCGGGTACGAGATCGCAACCGCCCGCACTTCACGTCGACAAGGGGTCCCCTGCATGATTGGGGTCACGACTCTCTCTTGCGGAGAAAGAGACAGAAGGCAAAGCTCCTCGGGGCTCACTCTTGTGAGCGCATCAGATATCCCGAGAGAGGACGGACGCCTTGAAATTGAAGTCTGTTACTTGTCATCAATGGGTTCTCCTACATATGAGAAGGCATGCTGCTGCAGGGGTCTTGGCATTTTCATCATTCCCCAAACGTTGAGTGGTGTATGCCCTCAGTAATCCACCAACATTCAAGAAAGTAAATTAAAGACGAGTTCCCTGGGGACTCATAATATATGTGACAGGTCCCGGGACCGCGTCGTGCATGTACTACGATACAGCAGCACGGTAGGGGACGGAGGGAAATAACAAGGCGCTCACAGTGCCCCCGGTGAGGCTGGTGGCCTCGTAGCGACGAGCGCGGTGGACAGCTTCGCTGAGCGAAGTGACCGGTTTGTCGGACACTTGGAAACATTGGATCGACGGGATAAAATCATGCTGATACAATGTGACAGAGGACGCAGCCCGAGGGGTACGCTCTATGGTATGGCGCTCGACCGCAGATTCGAAGCGGTTGGTGATTGTGCGGAAGCAGAGAGTGTACTCCGAGACTGGCCCTGTCGCCCCCTGCTTCAAATTTTGCTAGCTTTAGTGCATCGTGTTCGAGACTAGTGGCAGAGCCCAGCTGAGCCCGGCCCACATTTCCGGAGGGGAAAACGCACCAACAGCATTGTTGAAGTCTTCACTCGAAGTCCCAGTTTACACGCCAGTCCTGGCGCCAGACGACAGCTGTTGGTACAGCGATAGAAGAGCAGGCACATCGAAAACCAGCCACAGGTGCTTGAACAGGAGGCAGTCCGCGTACAAGTTGTCGTCAGGACGGACAGACGTTGCCTTGTTACCAGCCGCGAGGCGGTACTGGGACAAAACAGCAGCAAGGTTGGCATCCGGATTGCCATCAAGGCGCGGGAGCCTGCGTATATTGCTAGCGGTCAAAGCCGTGTTTTTGAGGGTCGCTGCTACTTGAGCGAAAGGCAGGCGTGGGACAGGCCAGGACAAAACTGACGTTTTGTTGACAAAACCCGCCCTCGACACAGACCCCGATAAGCTCACCAGACTTCCCATCACCAGCTCAGTCTATTTGGAAAGTAGAGGATTCTCCCCGGAGATGAGCAGGTCCAGCTGGCCCTCCTCGGCGAGCTTGGGTTTAAACGTAGTGGAGTACAGGTCGATGGCGTCGGAGTCAGTGTCGTAGCCGGGGTAGAGCAGAGTTTCCAGCTCCATTCTGTCGTCCTCGGCGGTAGTGGTGTGGTGGTGCGGGGTGTTTGTGATGTCTTGCGAAGGAGGGTCGTGGTTCCTAGGAATCCTCCGTGTAATTTGACACGGGATCCTTGGGGTCTGGTGTTGGACACATAGAAATCCAGTATAGTTTGAGATGACTTCGAGATTCTGGTTTTTGATTTTTGGGTTTTCGGTTTTTGAGATTTGAGATTGACTTTTGATATTTGATGCTGAGAATCTGGTTTTTGAGATTTGAGACTAAATTCTGAGATTCTGGTTTTAGACTTGTTTCGGCTCTATTTCACTCAGCGGATAACCGTGCGATTACTGGGCAGACGTCCCTAGTTACGGCGGCTAAGCGTTGATTACTGAGCTGTTGTTGGAGTTAAATCCCAGTATAATTTGGATTTTGGTGATTTTGATTTTTGGATCACCGTGATATTATGATCGATGCTACGTATATTATCTCGTCCACCGAGCAGGGAGGCTGTTGAGAGTACTCATATACTTGGTGTCGAGATATTTATGTACGGTATTTGGGGTTTCCACAGAGATAACAAGCATGTTTCTATGTCGAGCTTTCAACGATGAGAGGTTCTTCCAACTACTCTACTTGTTGTGCTTCCATGTTCTTCCCTTTGTACGACGAATAATATATATATACCCTTTGCGTTTGTACATCATGAGTGCCCAGCTTTGAGCCTGTCCCAGCACCACCCTACACACTACGAGGCAATTATTTATCTGGGTTTGGCATGACCGACATACGCAGGAGCTAGGCCAGGGAGTTTGGAATATGGCCTCTGCAGTCATCTATCACTAGTATCTAGTTGATTCGTAGGTACTACCCTAAGCACACTACAGTAAGGATGTTAGTCTAGATGCAGATATACAAAATGTGCGGGGAAAGAAGGTTTCTTACTTCCCGTCGGTGTGTTGTATATTCAAGTTGAAGACTACCTTATCACCATAAGTGTCAAGAAACGTAACGTAAACTGTTACGGCGATGTTGCAACATCGTCACACGCTACCGACTGTACCGACTGGGCACAATGAGCAACAACGACTCTATGCTATGAGCAGAAGAAAACATTGAAAAAGCCCGGAGCCTGCGATAAATAGCGCCAGGTATCCGGGGAACCCGCGGGGTTTGGGGTAGATGCGGGTAATCCGTATTCCCGTTTCATTTTTCCCTTATATTATCTGTAGGAAACTCTTTAAAAACACGCCAATTCATGTTGTCAACCACAACCACACGGGGTACGCACACGGCAACATCGTCCCACGGTATCGCCGGGGCACATTGAGCAGCATCATCCTGACGCTTTGAGCAGGAGTACAACATGACAGAACTAATGAAAAAGACGGGACATACGATTTGAATCAAGAGTGAGCATGGGGGGAAACAATGAAACAAGAGAGACGCTCGTTCTCCAGACTAAGGCCTGAGCGAGAGAGCGCTGAAGACACACACTGAAGACACACACCGCTGCACGTTTGTACCAAGAGGACTCTTCGCACAGCTACGAGTACGCATTAACAACAGAGCTCCTACCTATAGACCACGGTACCATAGTACGGATTACTGAAATGCTGTACGTAGTAGTCCTCCGATGTCCGCCCCCCTTTGTCCTTGCTCTTGTTTAGGTGTATCCCGACTACCCGGGGTACTGTTATTTAGCTGAGCGTTGGGCTTGTGCGATGTACCAATACCCTGGTACCTGTTACCACAGAGTGTTCTACCCCAAACGAACGCCCAGCGGGCGGCAAGAATGGAGACACGTTTCCCCTGGTACCTGTTACCACAGGGTGTTCTAATCTAAACAAAGTCCCAGCTGGACGCACGAAGGTCGACACGTTTCTTCATGAGAACCGAGAAGGAATGCCCAAAATATTGTATACCGTTACAGCAGTACTGCACCAGTGCAAGTGAACATGTGTAATGTCAAATACACAACGGACAACTGCTGTAATGCACTACAAGCAGACCTCCGGTGTGCCTTCGTTTTGCCCTTGACCTTGTTTAGGTTCGGCCCGACTACCAGGGATACTGTCATTTGGCTGAGCGTGTGGCTCGTGCTATGTACCCATACATTGGTACCTGTTGCCAGTGCGTCTACATAAACGTTTTCCCACCTTCCAGCACAAAACGTTTTTCATTCACAACCACGTCGCGAGCTGCTGTGCTCTCTTCCTCCAAACCGGCATCCTCCCGCGCTCTTACTTGTAGTAGCATCCACAGCATCAGGCTGGTTGGTGCTAGAGCCACGCCCTGCCACAACACGGCTGTCAGCTCGGCACCCTGAGAGCCTGCACGAGCAGACATGAAGCAACGCCCTACCGCTGCTGTAGGGAGCGGTGAGAAACGCTGACAATAAATCGAGCCCATTTGGAAAAATATGCCTTTATCTGGAACTCTCGTGCTGGCCACTATCCAGTTGGGAGGATTGAAAGGACTGGCGAACAAAGCGTGGTGCTGACCTGTTCTCATATGTTGGGCTTAGGCAGGTCGACACTCAATGCCGAGTTATATTTAATTACCTAGGCGTTACCTCGAGAGATCGCTACCGGGGGGTGCTGCACCTGTGCTGCTTGCCGATGCTGTGCTCGATGTGTCGTTCACCGAACATGCTGATGTGCTCGGCGTGTCGCACACCCTCCACCTCTGATGCCCATACTCGGCCGAGGCCGATGGTGTGTGCTAGGCTGTCGAGGCATGCAAATATTATGGCGACGCTGCTGCTGTACGCGCAGAACGGGATTTGAGAGTCAAACGGACAAGGGGGTACTCCGGAGTGTGTTTTCTGCGGTCACTTTTCCACTCGATCTTCTGGCGTCAAGAGACTCTCTTCCAACGATGAGACTCCAGCCTGGCGACTGGAGAATTTAGGCC
>JAYJME010002897.1:0-12910 GCA_036873775.1 Costaria costata | reverse complement strand
TATGGTCATACGACTACGGCCGCGTGCATTAGATGAGTACCCCCCCCCCCCCCTCAACCTTACGAGTTCGGGTTCATTGTCACTACCAGACGCGTGGAGTCATGGTCAAGCGGAACGTAATGTACCCGACACATACTAAGATCGAGGTGCGCCATGTATTGTCTGAGGCTCCTCACTTTAGCAGCTCTGCACTTCACCTAAAAACTGTTTTACGAGTAAACTGAAAGTGCAACTCGATTACCAAACCCCTGGCATAGGTATAGAAAATATCCATATATCAAAACAACAAGGACATTCGGGAGAAGTTAGGTTAAGGATCCCTGTCATTCAGAAACTTAAAACGCCAAACAGTGCAACATTTATCGTAACACGCGTCACCCACCTCATAGTAGTACCGGTTGGGGTAGTAGGCACCCCAAAGGAAGGACGTCGGCTCGACAGTATGGTCAGCGTTGCGCTAGTTGATCTTCTCACGCTGTTGTGGAGCATTCCATATCGACCACGAAGAGCGCGAGTACGTGTGACGCGGAGAGGGGATTGACACGAAGACGACAAGTACACGGTTGGGTGGGTTGCACACAGGCCAGGCAGCAAGAGCATTTGTACAGGCAGCCAGTTCATACCCTCTTTGTTCCTTTCGACGTACAACCGATCTGTCGACAGACTAGCATCTGCGACTATAATGGTTTTAATGTTCAGGTGTAGCTCGATATTACGCGTTCCCTCCAGGAGAAACGACCGCGGAAATTCACATGCCCTTTCCAACAATGAGGCGTTGATATTTTTTCCAGACCTCGTAAAATACCCGCATCGCAAACACTACCTAGCGATCGTGGTCAACCTAATGTTTCCAAGCCCACAGGTCGGGCGAAACACGCTTGGCAGGGCCGTTAGCCAAAGTGTCTACTTTTGAGAGTACTATCATACACCATCGGTGTATCACGCGCGATCCTTAAAGGTAGATGTTCCGATCTGGTTTGCGACTTCACCTGGCCAATCGGAGTGCTACGGTCCTGAAAACCATCTCGATATTTACACCACGGTTGGTGCTGGCCGTTGGCTTCCATTTGATAGAAACGTACCAGGAACTTAACGGAATGGCTTTGGCACTGAATATCACCCAACCGTGGTGGGTGTTACAAGGATCTAGACAGGTGCGACAATACTTACCCGAATCGTCACGAGCAGATTCTGCTGCAGACCTTATCCCTACACAACAACGTGTCGAAAGATAGCAGCTGCACTCGAACGTCGGGGGCTCCTCACGCGCGCGACGCAGGCCTTACGCCTATATTGTTTCTTCTCTTCTTCAGTGTGCTCGTTCGGAATGCACATCATTGACGCACGGTACTGATTACAGGAGTCAGCGACATAGAAGGCGTGGTATCTTGATTTGAGCAACGCCTTACACCGCGCAGTAGCGATGCACTTTGTACGTGCTTCGTAAAGGCGACCCCAGGCCTCCACGTGAGGTGCATCAACATATGGGACAAAGCGTTGATTGAACATCTCCACTACGTACAGTGAGCCCATTAACAATATAATGTCAGCACGTGCTAAATCACTATCCACCTTGGTAAAGCAATCAGTCAGAACGTTTCACAACATCGGATAGGTCAGATCCTCTTTCATGACCTATCTCTGGTCAGTATGGTCTGCATGGCCTATTTGCTGTTCACGGGCACGAGGCCGTATGATCTGCATGATCTAGAACGTTTTTTCTTGGTTGGATACGTACTTCACAGATCCTGCAAAACACATGATGACGACATACATGGAACTCTAGATTGTTCTAGCTCGCGGTCTACCAGATAAGTTGCATCTCTGGCCAATTGCCCGGTGCAACATACATATTTGGCTGTAAGGGCGATGGGCATGCTAATGAGGGACTCCATCCACCCCAGCTGTAAACTTCCGTTTTTTTTTTAACTGGGTACTGCCAGGCGTACGTTAGCGTAATTGGACCGTTGGTACATTAATTGCATCAACGAATGACAAAGAACAGCTTCTGCTAGGTCATAGAACTTCCCGTGTATCGGGATCCCGTGTTCTACTACTACTGCTGCGCCCCGTGAGTTAGTATCTTAATACTCTTGGCGTTTAAATGACCCCGCGATCATTGTGGCTTTTTCTTACCAACCCAAAGACAGAGAGCAGACGTTGTGGGAGAAATACTGACAATAAATTCAGACTATCTTACCCACCCTATACGCTGGCTAGATTATTTGGCGCGATTGTTTTTCCACGATTGCTATTGCGGTTAGCAATCAGCGTGGAAGTATATACCGGGTGAGGCCCTCCTGCTTTGAGCAGGAGGCCTCATGAAATCCAATCCCTCAATAAAATGATAGGTAAAGGCGCAGAACAATTCTATAGGAAACATCGATTCACCGGTGCAGAACAAGCCCAGGCACATGCACGGATAACGATAAAAGCTGTGCGCAGGCACGTGCTTCGTTAGTCGGGGGTGTGACGCAATCACGGCGGCTGGACCCGTCAGGTGTTCAAGCCTTTTGGTCAAGGTAGTAGTTTGGTGCTCACCTGATATGTTTCAACATCGCTGTCAACCGTGAAGACCACGCTCCCGCCCGTCGCGCTGTTATGAAACAGAGACATCTGCCAGAGAAGCACGGTCGTCCTGTTCAAGGCGTAGCTGATTTGGAAGACAATGACGGACATATACACACCGCCAATAAGTGTTGAAGCGACGGGTTGGTGCTCATAAAAAAGACACACCGAACAATAGCGCGGTAATGTGGAGTATGGGTACACTGCGCCCGATAAGCCAAACATCGTAACAAACCGCTCGACACGTCAGCTACGGAATAGCATCACGCAGCCGCACCAACATGGTTCCGACCTACATGTTGGGGAGAGACGGTTAGGAACCCCGAACGCTCAACAAAATCCATCTAGGTTGATATGATCGCTACTTTAAAGTCGATATTTCATGTACGAACCATGATATTATAGTTGTGTTAGGACGTTCGAATGTGTTTACGGAGTCTTCACATTCGAATTGCATCCTACTCGCCGATTACTAAACATAGCTTCTTCCAATTCGATTTGGCCGGCACGGTGATAAGTTGTTTCGTCGATCCTGCTACGTTTAAAGTGGTTTTAGTTCAGTACCACATACATTGATTGAACTCACCTACAGAACAAGACAGACTCGATGCGACTGTGCCATATATCTACTGGACTCCATAGGGGGCGAAACCATTGTATTCCTCTCTCCTACGAACGTTTGGGGCTGGAAGCTTCGATTGACAACGTTAGACCCTACGAGCCCAGACCGTAAGCAACTTCATGGGCAATCCCTACGAGCGATGACCAGATCAATGAATAGTCGGATTCAGCTGTAACGAAACACAGCGGGGTAAAGCGGGGGAACTTGATATTGAAGGCTTGCTCTACGGTGAGGTAAAAAGTCCGTCACTAGCCTAACCCTTAAAGCGAGAAGGCGAGTTTAACGCTGCGTCTCCGGACGTTGAGTGCCCAGTGCATATATGTCGCGTGTTATGCTCACGTGACGGTAGATCAATCACACGCACTTGTCCCCCTCCGGGATATTGTAAAGCATTGATTTACGGGTTGCCCAACGAAACATCTAGGTAGTCGTTTTCCCGCAAACAGATACGCAAGAAAGGCGTACGACTTGTTTCCTCACATTGCAGACCCTGCGGAAGGGTTATTGCTTCGAGCGAATATCACAAGCCCAAGAAATGTTTGCACCGTGCACTGCGTAAATAGTGCTGCCCTCCGTGGCATGGTTCGTAAAAATGGACGACCCTGTACAGGAGGCGTCGCCCTTCCCCTTCTTGTACAAGAAACCTCCATTTTCGGCCATGTTCTCGCTGAAACTTCCTCCGGTTATCTGGCCTCGCCAGAAGCAGAAATAATGTTTTGGGACGGTGGTATTGTGAAAAACGGTGGTCCATGGATACGGGTCTGGGCATAGGCCACCACGATCCATGCAAAGCACAGCATTGCCTCGTCTATTGGGATACGCTTCACGTCACGGGTGCGTTGATGTTGTGCCCCAGTCAATCAGTCGGTCTCTCGTGACTGCCTTGCAAAGGACATCAAATATGTAACACCGGGAGGCGTCACGGATGCTGTCTTCCTGTTTATTTCACCTTGAACAAAAGTGTTCACACTACCAACCAATGTCTTAGTTGTGTCCTCTAGGGTATAGGGCCCCGCCAAGCGCGAACGAGAGCAGCAAGCACGGTACCAGCTGGGTCGGTTTCATGGTGAAAAGGGGACAATTTGATACTTGAATCATGCGTTGGTTCGTGTGATGCCCATCACCAAACACCAGCCCGACGCCGCACGTCGGGCTGCAACAAACGCGGAAACATAATAATGAGTTAGCTGGTTGAGGGGTGAGGTAGCAAGTCTGCTCTTATATGTAACATATTTCATACACATATTTCATACTACGTGGCAATCACTGCGAGGGGCTACAGGCATACCTGAGACCCATGCTACGATAGAGGTGTTGTTCCATGATGTTTTTTTCTGAGTTTCCTAACTTTAGGAGCTCTGTACTTCAGCCACAAACTGACTCTGAGTGGACTGAACGTGCAACCCGACAGACGAACCCATGGCCTAGGTATACAAATATATCATATTTCAAAACAAGAATGACATGCGGACGATTTTGGGTTAAGGAGCCCCGTCGTTCAGAAACAAAAACGCTTAAAAGTGCAACCTCTATCGTAGCACGCCTCCTGAAGCCGATCAATATTACAGTAGGGGGGGGATCCATATTGTTTGAGCTGCTCACATGAGGAGCTCTATATATCACCCGAAACATGACTTCAAATTATTTGTTTCGCGCAACCCTGCCAACATTTCTATGAGCGAGCCCTTAGACTTAAACACTCGTATACTTTCATACTAGCTGGGTCAGTAGGTAATTAATTGAAGAGCCCAATCTGTCACAAAATGTTAAGCCTATACGTGGTATCCCTATCATGACACAATTCGGCCCATCTACTACCTTTCACCAAATGTCCTCGTTACCACTCTAGATTAACACCTCCAGTCATCTTGCTTGCAGACCCGTAGCTTAGGCCCCCCGTAGACTACTGTCCGGCCGCAGAACAACAACAGACAGGGCACACCTTAAGTGAAACATAATGCTTACAGTAAATGCGATGAAAACTCCAGGCGTTCACGGAGTACGAGAAATATATGCAGTATCTGACACGTGTTGGTTTGTCAACTGCTGTTTTTCCCGCGCACGTGCTCGACACTGGAACGGCCTCTGAGTGGCACCACCGTAAATCCAACAAATCAAGCCATCTCAGGGGGCAGGCTTAGGGTTAGTTCAGTTGTATGGTTTGAATATTACGGCAAAAAAAAGTAGTTAGAACCCACAGTAGTTTTTCTACTGGGCTTAGTTGGTCCTGAATACTATTACGGGGGACCATAGTAAATAGGACCAAATATTGTTAGCAAAAATAGGGAAATATATAGCTTTCTGTGTCTACAGTAGGTTCTATTGTGTCTACAGTAGGCCGTATTAACTATGGACCAAATATTGTTAGCAAAAATAGGGAAATGTTTAGGTTTTGGTGTCTACCGTAGGTCCTATTGTGTCTACAGTAGGTTCTATTAACTATGGTCCCCCGTAATAGGTACACTATAAATGAGTAGCCTCTCATGTGATACATCCCGCGATGCTTCAGTTCTGGATGGCAAAAACGTACTCGTCTTTTAACTAACGTTGGTGTCAGACCATGAACGGAAGGTGTTACCCCTGCACCGTGCCTTCTATCGATTTCAACACGCCCGTACTGGTCCACAAATAGCTTCGGTTGGCAGCAGTCGCCTTCCGATACTTATAGAAGACCCATGCTACGATAGGGGTGCGCCATATAGTTTATGGGCCTCTTTACTTTAGGAACTCCATATCACACCCGAAAAACAATATTGTTTTTGAGTAAACTGGAAGTGCAGCGCGATAAACAAACCCATAATCTAGGCATTTAATATATAATAATATATATATTATGCTAAACAAGAATGACATTCCGACGATTTTGGGTTAAGGAGCCCCGTCATTCAGAAGTAGAAAAGCAAAAAAGTGCAATCTCTATCGTAGCACGCGTCTGAAGGACTAAAAGTCGCGAATTCAATGGACACGGGTCTGTGCACAGTCTCTAGCCGTACATACTAAAGGCGTTGCGTTGTGTTTACAGGTACACCCCGGTTCTAGCTGCGTTCATGTAAGGGGATATTGGTTGTATTTTCTGTGTATGTTGCGCGAGCGGCTATAACTCTAAATACTGCGCACGCGTTTGTGTATACCGTGGGATGCAGCTTGAATGCACTCTTGTTTGCAACACGGACAGTCGAACCAAATGTGGTTAAACGCGGACAGGTTACATCGCAATGAACGCCTGCCCTCCAGGGCATTGTGCAAAAAACACGTTGCAAGGAAAACGGCCAGACCGATAAGGTACCTTCGTTGTTTCGGTGGAACAATAACTTACAGACGGAACTGGGGTACTGTTGGCCGGGTGCGCCGCCCGACGCGGTGCACCCCGAAATCACGACTCTTGCTGCAGCTTTTACCGGAATAGGTGGTACAATGTGTTTGGTAACCCAGTACGAATGCCGCTATTAGGAAGATTTCGCGGTGTAAACGCTAAATGATCCGGGTAGTCCGTGTTATATTTAAATCGTCGCCAATGCACACGCATAGTATATTTCCACATTGCCAAATTCCCACTTCACGCCGTCAATAGATTTAATCGGTGACCACCAAATTTGGACCCGCTGTGGCCGAGCCTGGTCGTCGTTAGGCATCCCGCCGAGCTCACGAAAATTGTTGTGGCGACGAGGGGGGTGGGTGAGGATTAGGTGCCCCATTCGAAAGGTTAGATATTATCCAGTTCTTGCAAATGGCCATGGCACTGGGATAGCCTCTGTGCATAACGTATTTAAAGTGTTTGGAAAACGAAATACGCAAGTCTTTCGGCAAGGAATCTGCTCTGCCCATACGTTGATATACCACCCGAGACGACGTGAATCGACAGGCCTCGAAAAAAACGGTCACGTGGCTCTGTGTTCCCCAAATGTTTGTCAGCACTATGACAGCTGTCGCGAAACCCCTTGACATAATGCTGACCAGACAAGACTCCCAAGAATCATACGAAGTATATTAACGGGTTTTCACAATCGCACTGCTGAAGGTACGTGGCACGAACTATCAAGCACAGCAGTTCGGCGCCCGCGCAACAACATCTGGCGTGCACTGCAGCTCAGAATGGCATAACCCGAACTGGTTTTCCATGCAATGTTGGCGTCAGTTTACGTGTTGCCTTGCTGTCGCCTTGTACCTCATGTACAACACCTTGTCATGCACTAATCGATGTGCAACAGTGGTGTTCCTGTGCAAACAGCTCCACTTTAGTGTGATCTCCACGAACTCAATACGTAGCAACATCCACTGCTTGGGACTTTTGAAATGATGTGCAAAACAATTTCGGACCTATCTTCGCCTACCTTGACGCTCCCTCCTTTGACAACCAAAAAAGCGCCCCCATCGTTGTTTGCAACATTCGCAGTGACGTTGCCATCTGTAACGTATAGCACAGCCATATCACCCACAATTACCACGCCGCCATTGGATGCGCGGTTGCTCACGAAAAGTCCGTCTTCCACGGTTGTCATGCTGCCGGCTGAAGCGAAGACAACGCCCCCGTCATCCGAGGCCTCATTGGCGATAAAGTCCCCTGCAGAAATGGTAAGTTGTCATTTGGACCAGAACACACCGCCATTCTGGCGACGACGTGAACGCGATGAAGGGCGTATAGATGTCAGGAACGCAGTACGTTCCGGAAAGTAATGGGAACGGATGTGTCGGCAAGTTCGCTTCTGTTTGGGCTTCGTAACCCCTCAGATGATACGGGCAAGCACAACCAAGCAGAATCCAACCGATATGTTCCGTCTCTAGTTCATCTGGTCATTGCACCGAGTGCATCCACGGCATCCGAGTTAAGGCCGGTAATGAGGTGAAGGTGCAGGTAGAAGGCTCACAGCAGCAGTATTGGCCAAATTTGGTCCAGGACGAACGGAGGCAAGCGGATGTCCGATTGGTTTGTGAATAGGTCGGAAACGCAGCGACGCGAGAGTCAGAAACACGCTACGATAGGGGTGCATGTATTGCTTTATGACGCTCCTCATCTGAGGAGATACATGCTCCACCTTAAACCTGTGCTTAGAGAAGATGGCATGCTTAGACAATGCATAATAAACTTCCCTACAGCTAGCTTTACAACCAATACGATTTAATTGTAAAGCGTAGACAGCATTCGGTGGTACGAAATTTGAGGAGCCCCGTCAGCCAGAAGTAATTTGACCTCAAAGTGCTACACCTACCGTAACACGCGTCGTCAAGTTTTGTGAAACATGCCGTATCCTCACTTCCATCATCTGAGTCATGCCCATGTGCGCAAAGGGACTGCCTCGGCCAACGGATGTGTCCTTGTTTACGCGTAAATTAGCAGAACCATTTACAGTGTTCAATCGGCGAGGCTGGCAGACAAGCAAAGCATGACAACCCTAGGGCTAGGGCGTTACCGGCACAGTCATGACGTACCTTTGCGGTATTGTTGCGAAATGTGCCGCCTTCGACGGTCAGCAGCGTGTTGGTCATTGCGGCAAAGACAGCCCCGTCTGATCCGCATGAATTACTCTCGAACAAGTTCCCGTCGCCTTCAACTACAACCTCGGCCGAGTACGCCAGATATATCACACCCCCCGCATCAAATTCTGCTCTGTTTGACAGGAATGACGAACCACGCAAGATGACCAAAGGACCTGGACAATCTTGGCAATTGCCTTGAGATGAAAGGTTTATCACCCCGCCCTTCGAAGCAGAATATTCCCCATAAAATGCGGCAGATGCGGGGGGGGGGGGGGTGAGTTTGTTTTTAGGTATTTGTATTGTCGGCATGCCCTACCAACATGCTGACTCGCTGTCGAGCCGTTCAGCGGACATCGATGCTTGATAGGCGTTTGAGAAATACTTATTCCTGTTTTCTTGCAGCTACCCAACCACTGCACTTAGTGCCTTCTAACATTGGCCACTTAGCCTCCTTAGCGTAGGTATTCGCCGAGGGAGGAAGAGCACATCGAGGGTTATTACTACGTCATGTAAATGTCAGCGACCAAAATCTCATACAGTCTCCGTTCCGCATACAATGTGGTCAGGGTAAGCTTGCTGCATTATATCACCCCACGCTTTGCAGTCTCGGGAAGCCTCTATTCCCTCCGACCATATAACAAATATATATATATATATATATATATATATATATATTTGTATCAGCCGCATAAGCCGCAAGACTGAGGTGGAAACAGCGTTAAACAGGTACGACACGAGCAAACATCTGGGTGATTAATGTTAGCATCACCTGGCGAAGGTGAAGCCAACACACCCCACCCCGCGTCCATGAAGTCATGTATCGTCACGTTCACGCCCAAGCGACGCATGGTTTTCAATACACCAGATCCTTGGGGTTGGTTAAACACAGGTACTTCAGAACCACGGGCTGGTACAAGCCCCTTAAAGGAGCGAGTGTATGTTTCTCAAGATATCAAAGTGTATCATCCTAATACGTAGGCCATACTTGGCTCGGTACAACCACGTGTATCGATCGGTAAGGGCAATAATTGAACAACCCAGGCACTAAACATGGAATTCACCTTCCTCCCCGATCGGTTGTTCTTGAGAGTACAGTTTGACAAAACAAGTCTGGCTCCCATTGCCACGGAAACGGCACCACCTTCTCCTTGCGGGTCGCTTTCAATATCTGTCCCCGCAGAGCTGTTATCTACCGTGCACCCGTGAAGTTCAACGTGCGAAACAGGCTCTCGTCCTGGAACTTGTCCTGGATATACACCGCACCACCCTTATTTCCAACGTGGCTGTTGACGAACACCGTATCGTTTGCCCCGCAAGCCGCTAGACCGTCGAACGATTTGAGGCACCCTTCAATGGACAGATCAGCTCCCTGTCCTTCTTCAGCCTCTGCATGGGGCGTGCACGGGCATGGACCTGACTTCGCTCTAAACGCGTTCTCTAGCGTGGATATATATATAATTTGTATCTATGCCTACCGTGGAGGGGGGTTCAGATGATTTAGGTCACAGGTAAGCATACTTTATGGGGGTATGGTCTCTGTTGGTTCGGTACGTTGACACCACAGATATGGCGTGACGGAACGAAAAGGTGTGATTATGCGGCATTTCTGATTAACATGTGTGTGCTTCCTAAGGGAGCCAAGCCATCAACGTTGTAAAGGTTTGTTTGCGTCTGCTATGGGGCGTGTCGGAAACATGCCGCAACAAGCTACGCTCTATGCGTAACACGATTCTGTTATATACCGAAGATAAATGTACTCAGAGCGCTTTCAGAGCGCATAACACGCCCCACGGTCATTGTATGAAACTTGCAATGACGGATAGCACAGGTGACATCAACTCTGTCATTTTGAATACGTTGGTGCCAATATATAAATAATATCGAACCGACAACAGTTGTTTGCAGAGATCCCCGACATATTCGGTTGGACATATGTAATCGCGATCGTTCATGTAGAAATTTGAATACCACATTCATTTCGGCGTCATAGTGACCACCAAAGTCACAGACACATTGTCAACCATTGGACTCTGGTACATGACTCACCGTCCGCGACGTTGTCGGTTCCCGCGACGTTTTCGAAGAAAACTGAATTCAGCACCGACAGTTGCCCGGTCTCATGGTTGACACGACCCCCTTTCTTGCTGGCATAGCACCCCTCGAATAAACAGCCGTCAATTGAGACGTTGGAGTTTTCAGCCTACGAACCATCGGTACGGCTTCAAGTCGAAGTGGGATCCGCAAGGAGCATCAAGCAGACCAGGCGGAAGTGTTGGACAACGCATCAACGACTAGATACCGTCAACATATTTCATGACCAGTATGGTCTAATGGCTGGAGTCTTGGCTGTGAAGGCGGTGACGGGGTTCCTTTCGTATCAGGCAAGTTCCCCCATTACAAGTTATTTTGTTCCAGGTAGTTAATATACATGGTGGTAACTTTGTCTCTAGCATTGTACCTGCAACGTAGGTTATGTTAAAATGGCGAAATGTTGTCCAAGCTACATCCCTGTACATCTGACCCCAAGGGCCAAGTTCTTCGCGACGCATATTGCCAAAACATCCTCCTCCCCAAACCCCGTAGCACCCACGCGTTTCCCAAAACCAACCGATACGCGATACAGCATCAACCCAATATCTATAATTTTTCTTGGACACTCAGCAAATATCACGTATACCACTTCTATTCTGTGCATACTGCAAAGAAGGATGGCAAGCACCTGGATGGCGCGGGGGAATTCGAAACCAACGATCCACTGTGACCAATGGAGAACAACATATCGATGCTTGCAAGAACTAAATGTGGCAAATATTGCAACATAAACAAGGCCCAAACCTACCTGGAATATGTTCAAAATAACAGGTACATGTTTGTATAGAGTGTTCACCTGGATTCCACCCCCGACGCCGTTCCCGTTATTGTCCCCGGCATACGACTGAACCCCGGCCTGACAACCGCTGAAGGACGAGTTGGCAACGACGAGAACGGAATTTGCCACGTAAACGCCTCCCCCCGTCGCCTTCGCGAAGTGGTGGGTGATCTCGCAGCCGGTGATGGACACATTCGAACCTTCCGCATAAACGCCGCCCCTCTCGTGGTGGTCCTTGGACGCAGCATATCCACCACGAACGATCAGCCCTTCGAGAAATAACTGACCACCCATAACGATAAACAATGGACCAAACGAGTCACTTGTGTTAGTGTCGGGCGTTATGTTCGGAGGCGCCCCCACACCCACGGCAGCTGACGTAAGACCGCGCGGGAGAGATAAACGATTCGTGAGGTCCTCCGTCTGGTCGTTTGAGTTGAGACGACTACTTCGCTCGCTTCCTTCGCTGGTGACAATATCGCCTGCGTTGGTGGCGAAATCAGCATCGGTGGTGCTGGCATTGTTGCCGACTACCGTTACTGTGGTGCCTTTGCCAATGACGATGGAACCAATCACATTTACGGCGCCGGACCAGTATACCACGAACTCCCCACCCTCGCAGTCGAACAATCTC
Organism: Costaria costata; assembly: GCA_036873775.1. Classification (NCBI taxonomy): domain Eukaryota; class Phaeophyceae; order Laminariales; family Agaraceae; genus Costaria; species Costaria costata. The sequence goes on along the minus strand of JAYJME010002897.1, from coordinate 742 downwards.
GTGAGGTCCAGGTCGGTACCGGACGAGACATTGATCTGGTGTGCAGTTACTTCTCCTCCGAATTCACTCGACGAATAATTTCCGGAAGTACAAGGCTCCGCGAAAACGCCTATGCCCACACCTGAACTCCAAGAAAACGGGGAGTTCATTGGGGCCGCGAGTATTCCGCAGAGGAGAAGGAACAAGCCAGCTGTCCGAGGTGAAGTGAACCGGCAGAGTATACCGCCGTTGCGGTCTACTCGACCTTGGAACATTTTCTTGCCAGAATCCATATTCGGTAGTCGCCATTGGAACGGCTGTCCGTTGTTTGACATTGATGTCTGTAGCAGCGCAGTAGGCGGGAGGCGTCCAGCCAGTACTGTGCTGTATGGGTCTCGTAAGGTGATGCGGTGCGGACTCGTGCTACGATAGCCCCCCCAACATTTCTTCAACGAAATCGCCGGTTTTGAAACCAGCTCCCGGCCGTATCTCCTGAAGTACGGTGCCCCTGGCCACCCCGACTTCATCGTTCTATAATATTTCGCAAGCAAGAAAATGTTGGAAGAAATTTGTTTCCCAGCATCATTCCTCGTGTCGAGTATCATAGCCATGAAACGTTCGTGAAAGAAAGTCGCTGGTAGAAGCAGTCATTAGTACTATTTGTACGGTAGGAGTGTTAGTACTATTAGTACTATTAGTACGGTAGGGGTGTTGGTCCATGTTTAGTGTTAGTACTATTAGTACTATTAGTACGGTAGGGGTG
>JAYJME010002896.1:0-12911 GCA_036873775.1 Costaria costata | reverse complement strand
TATGTATGTATGTATGTATGTATGTATGTATGTGCTGGCCGTAAAGACAAGTTACCTTTTGGCCATGCCTCTCGCTCGGTGTCGCGGCGTACTGCGCAGTGTATTGCCGTCTAGCGCGGTGTTACTGGAAACACGTCGAAACCTGCGTTTTTTAGACGTTGCTGCAAAGGTTTTGGATGAGCCACGTTGCAACCCCGGCATCGTTGCGCCCGAAACGTGTGTGTGGTTTCGTGCAGCATGTGTGTTGGACCGTCGCCTATAGTGTAATCGGTGAGGTGTTTCTCCCCAGTAGACGGCCATAGATCTTGGCATAGTATGTCTCTTCAAATAGACCAAGAACTCGCAGCAACCCCACCAAAGCCACCCAACTGTCTTAAACTCGTCGAGCCCTCACCGCTAGCAATGATTGAATGCTTCTCGCTTCTTGTTCCGACGTTTAACCCTGTCCCGTTTCCGGACTGTTGATGTTCACTCGTCTTTCACAGCAAATCTATGGCAAAGGACTGCACCTTGGAAGCTGCCAAGGACGACATAACCATGGGTCACGTGGACATGGGTCTGAACGCGAGTGACGCCCATACTGCCCACAGCAACAATCCGCTCGAAACGGCTTTGGGTGCGTTCCTCGACTTCTTGTTCTTGATGGACTCGACGGTAATCGTGCGCACAGCCTCTTCCTTTTCTGGAACTATCGCGGACATGAAGGGAATGCACTGCCACCAGCAGGTCTATGACTCCTTGCCGAAACGACATGTATTCATTTGCCTACCTTCGGACTGCTGAACACGATTCGAAGCGTTAGTTTGGAGCCCGAGGAACGCTGTTCGTATCTTGTGTCGCTTCGAAGCATCTTGTGTTGCTTCGAAGTTCAGCCCGTGCATTCGTGATGCCGTTCGCAGGCGTGGCGATGCCTGCACCGAAGCTAATGTAGTGCCCACTGTGAAATTGCTGTAGTGACAGCATGGTATAGGGTCCTAACCATGGTATCGAAAGTAGACGCCAAATCAAGACCAATACAGATGAATTCAAGAGGATCTGAGTGTGCTGCCCATTGGATGGAATTGACAAATATTTGAAGGGAAACAAACGAAATAAGCTGCATCTTTATTGGGTGTCATTCCGCAGGAATGAACAGTATTGATTATTCGCTTTACGGCATCCGATCTCCGATCGGCTGATAATGTCGCCTGTGGAGTACGAACACGCTGCATACGTTAAATAGTACATGCGAATCGAAGCTTTCGGCGCCCCCGGCAGTCTTCTGGTGGTCTGAGCTCGGACTTGTTAAGGTCGATTGCGCGAATTGGAGACCCGCAGGGGAGGACTCCATTTTTTAATGTGGAAATCACGACTGCATAAAAGAGCTTAGCGTGTGTACGCACAATTCGACGGGAATAGCGGAAGGAATAAAAAGACGAATTCCTCCGGCAATAGATAGGTATGCATGCACTCTAACCGGGAGTCGGGAGGAGGGGAGAGTGCCCCGTATGACCCCGGATATGAGGTACGAAAGGGCGGACGTTGGAGAGGTAGGTCGAATATACAGGATGAGATGAGGAAAACATCAATTCGGGGTGTCTATAGGTAGAACGTTAGCACATGTCTTCCGATTGATAACCCGGTGCTTCCAGTGTCGGTAGTTGCGGCAAGCTGGGTATTTCTGAGATCTTTCAGTGAACGGTGTGATTTCGTGCTTAGTCGCGCTATGTCGATTACCAAGCAGGGGGGCGGCTGGTTATGCTTGGGAGAACGATGTAGACAAACGGAGATGAAGCAGTTATTTGGTGAATAGGGTTTCTGGTTACTCTTGTGTTATGACATGCAATCCCCGCATGCGGGATCTCTGGAGGTCGTACTTGACCGCCAGGGGTCTCCTACTGCGTTACTCTACGTTGAGTTACTCGACGATAAGATCCTCCCACCGTGAAGCTTGGTGCAAGGAGCAATTACTATAACATGATACGTTTGTGTGCTGTGTGAAACCCTTGCGTGTACCTCTGACCCTCCCGGAGTGATATACTCTCAAACGAAAACCTGCGGCGATATAACGGCGTCGTAGTAGCTAGCGTACAGAGACATTTTGCACCCAATGTGTCTGACTGGTAGACCGGTAGGTACTGGCATAGTTCTTCAGACCCACGCAGGTTCCAAGGTCTCTGCGTGATGTTCTTGCGGTTTCCATGTTCGTCCAAGCTTCAAACCAATGACCGTAGAAGTACTAATATGCATTACATATTGCCAGATTTGGCGTTCTGGTTGCCCCGTTAGCTGTGTAAGATTGGTCACTCATTGTAAGCGAAGTGGGAACGTTTGATGTTCGACAGTTGTTGCGGCGCCGCAAAGGAGCAATGCAAACTTTGCGTCGACATTGAAACAGATACACACGCAAGTATGCACACAAGGAGCACGGACAAGTACCAAGTACACCGGCCAAGAAACTAGAGCCGCAGCTTCCGAGGCGTCACAGCGGAGTAGGTTTTGGCATTTGCTTGCAGGAAGGATCCAGCAAAGGGCAATACAATTTAACAGCTTAACAAAGCAAGTTGACTGTGCCACCTCCATTGAGGGGTCGTATTAGGGATAGATATATCTCACTATAAGCTGGTCATGGCATATGCTACGATAGGGGTGTTGTTCCATGTTTTTTCTAAGGTTCCCCAGTTGGGGGGCTCTGTACCTCATCCAAAACCCAACTTTGAGAAAAAGTGTGAGCTCGAGCCCGATTAACCACCCCATGGACTAGGTACGCAACGAATTTTATTGTACACTAAGAACGGAATCTCGACAATTTTTGTTGAGGTGCTCCGTCGTTCAGAAAATATTTCCCCAAAAAGTGCTACCTCTATCGTAACACGCGTCATTGGGTAATACATCATAATTAATAGCTCAACATAAGAAGTTTGGCTATGTCACCTCCATCGAGGGGTCGTATTAAGTAGCCAGAACGAACCGAGCCTTTTACCGGCAACGTGGTCGCCTGTAGGGCGTATGACAAGCATCGCGGTATGTCAAATATGTTTTTTAATAGATTTTTAACAACACACTCTAGTATACGGACAGTTCGTAGATGAGTATGTACTACTTCAGAAACTCTGGAAGTCCACCTACAAACGAGATCACGGATTATCGAGGTCTCGCTTTGTTGTACGAGGGTCATCGTGACTTGTTTTGTTTTGCTGGAGTCGAGACAAGCGCCCTCCTCGTACACTCGCTCGTTTCTAACCCTATTCGTCCCTTCTAGACACCCCGGTAAATCCCCTCAACTGGCCTTGCAACTCCATTATTTTCACAAACTTTCCAGAGCTGAATAAAAAGCCAACAGAACAAGCAGTTGGCCGACCCGACCGACAATGCTTGCCTCCCGCGGACTGCCTTACGCAACCCAGTAGCTTGCTGCGCACCACACGCCCCATGCGGAGGTGATATATACAACGCCGACATTTGATCCGTTGCGTCAGCGGCCGTTTCTGTCACGAAAAGAACTCCGTTCAACCAGTTGTGTTTTGTAATAAAAAGCCGCTTGGAAACCTGGCTGTGAATACTGCTTGACAAACATAACTCGGGCCTGCATCTTCTACTACTGCAGGTGCGTGAAGGATGTTCGTTGTCGTATATCAAGAACAACAGCAGAGTACGTCATGAGAGCATGTGATATGCATCAAACATGCCCTTCTCTGTCAAGGCTAACAGCGCCGTTAACAGGAGCCGCAAGCCTGGGCTGGACCTCTGCTGTTACCCGCGGCAGCATTTACAGGGGGTATGGTGTGCCCGTAGGGAAACTTTGCAGTGGCTTAGCCCCCCCCTGGCGCGTGATCTATTGGTTCCTATGCGCACGAAATGACAGATATATGGGGCCGAAACATCATTTGGAAATCGCGCTTATGACAGAAACACGCGGACGGAGTACGCAGCTTGCAAAGCTGAGTGTCGACGGATCGGGAGAACTCACAGTTGACTTAATTTTTTAGTTTATAAAACTTCTTCTACTGGTAAAACCAAATAGCGGATAAGGTTGATGTGTTGATACTGCTCATGACAAAACAACCACGTTTACACCAAAAACAGCATGTATCCAAAGTAACCCGAAACCAAGTTGATCCGTAACACTATAAACAATAGAAGGGCCAGCACCGGCACAGGTGTTCCAAACAACCCTCCTGTGTGACCGCGTGTAAGTAACACATGGCCAGCAAGTCGTCTTCGACATCAAGGAGTGTTGCCATCTGGATCCCACAGGTTTAGCTCTTGCATCCAGCTCATTTTCGCACCAGCATTCTTCTTATGGAAGCAGTGCGCTACCAAGGTTTCGTTCGTGAAAGACCTTTTGCTGCAATGACGCGTGAACCTGTTGTGCGGGAGCAAGGCGATCTCGAAGGATTTGCTATCACCGTCAGACAAAGCGGCGATGGTCCCTTTCGCGAAGCGCGTGCTCTGTAAGTAGCGCATGTCGCTACCCTCGTCCCAAGCAACGCCCAGGTCGAAGGCCGCTTGATTAACTGCGACTTGGTCGTCGCCTGTCTCCAACACGATCCGCTGCATAGTGTCCTGGAATATGTTCATTTCCGCACCCGTTGCTCGGAACATGGCGAACCCCATGCACATAGTTGTACCCCACACGCTTCTAACGACACGAGGGTAGCCCCCACGCGAGGCGATCACGCTACTGCTGCCGGTCAAGTCTATATACTTCATGGGATCACCGAGCCAAAGGGCGTCCGAATCGGACAAGATGACGTTGTAGCCCTCCGCTATCAAGCACGTCAATACTCTCACCCTCGTCTTCCACAGGTCTTTGTGAGTATGCAACTTTAGCGTACCCAGCGGCACACAGCGGATCCCCAGCGATGCAAACATCGGGACCGACGCGTCATCCAGGCACATGAGGTATAGGTGCTGGCGTGTGAAGGCCGAGTTAAGCTCCATCAGCCGGATAAAGTTCCGTTCAAGGTCCGCGTAGCCTTTGCTCACAACTTGCATCACGACCGCGGGATCTGTACGTGGGGGCATCCACGACGCCCACTCGCCGCACGTAGCTTCTTCCGTTATTTCCAACGGGATTGCCTCCAGCGACAATATCGCCTCCGCCGATGCGAATGGCAAGGAAGTCCAAAACACGGCGCTCTTGCAAAACACCACGTAAATTGCAACGCCCCAGCGCATGCAAAGCCTCGTCCTTCCCCGTAGGCTTAAGGAAGATGGTGGGCGCTACCTGCAGCGGGGTGGAATCCAACATTAATGCAGGCACAGGAGAAAAATGGGATTACACTTAGGCCAATTTCGTACAGCGACTGTGCCCGTGGCTGCGTTCCCCTGCGAAGGCAATCAGCTTGCGATGCAAGGTGCGATTCGTTTCAGAAAAATATACTGCTCTGAACAATCGGTGACGGGTCACACGACATGTCCACGAAATTTGCAGGGGCACTGGAACACGCCGTGGACAACGCGGTGCAGCCAGCTGCAACTCGGCGCGAGCTTGGTGCTGCCCACTCCCGTTTGTAATGTTGACGACTGCTACTTCGACCAATCTTGTGCGATGCGTGCGACATCATATACATGCTCACACTAAACTATGGCCCCGTCCTATCTTGCTGCGGCACATTTGGATCGTGGTTGGCCACCCGCGAATACATCATCAAAGTAAGCCATGGTCGCTTCCGAGCATGGTGCCGCTCATTTGGGTAGTGTCCGATCAACCGTGCGAACAGAACTTGGTAATTAAATCAAGAAACGCAACTCACTCTGGTTGCACATGTGCCGGCCAAAAGCCTGTACCAGGCACATGTAAAATTCGAAAGACATTCTGCCCAGCGGAAGGCGCTGCTGGCCGAGGAAAATATTCGGGCACCAGCACCGTCCCAGCAAACCCCGTCCGCTATCACGTGAATCTGGCGATAACTGCATGTTCAACCGTCTCACCGCTTCCTCAAATGGGCGATGACGATTAGCGGCTCCAGGCCGCTCCGGAGCAGCAACGAAAACTAACAGCTGTAGTTGCTGTTGTTGCTCCAGGGAGGGGGTGTTGCCAGGCTTGCTTTTCCGATGGCCCACAGTTTAAGAATCGATCGAGCCGAGGGCTGCTCGGGGCAGCAGCGTGTCGGTTCTGGGACAGGGTGCGTAGGGTCAAGTAATCTATGTAAAAGGCAATAGTGTCGGAAATAGGATGTATGATGATGTCGCCAAATACGTCATAAAATTGGGTGGATATGAGCCACAGGAAGCGCAGCGGGGGATATGTATCATCCAGTGCCTCCGGCGGCATGTACCCACTCTCAAGGTAACATTTTTGGGCGACGAAAATGTGGGTTCCGTTTCTTGTTCGTGCCCCGCGGCGCCGAATGACATTTATAAACCCATAGTAGGGAACGATTGGTATCTTGTAGTGATCGCCAATCGCCGGTGGCAGCGCGCTTCATTATCTTCGGTGGCACGTGAGCAAAGCGTTCCTCCGGTGGTGCGGTTAACTCGAGTGCCTGCAACGGCATTTTTATTAACTCCCAACGTTGTTGTATGGCAAAGAAAAAAGGGTTACATTTGTTTCGGCGCCCCGCTCGCCAAAATGTATCTTGTGGCCCATAACAGGTATACTGACATAGGATCAAGGGGCGATAGCCACGAATGCGAACACATCCTGACACGGTATATGGTGACTCTAATAGTACACGCACTATATGACCAGGCGTAACACTATTATGGTGAGGGGTGCCACAGCCGAGGAGATCGAGCAGAACCAAAACATGTGCACGTTCGGGGATTTTCATAGGGCGTTACGTTACCGCGTTGCGCGGTTGCTCCTCAAGTAGTGGTAACACTATGTACATTAGGACGTGGCCGAGCCGCTGGGTTACGCCTCATAAAGGTTTTTACACGTGTTACCCGAGCGCTAAGGCCGCGGGTCGGAGCAGGGGTTTGTATACAGTAGCGGGGCGTGCTTTATATCTCGGAGGTTACTCCGATTCTAAGTTGGGAATTGCGTGGCAGGCTTCCAGAAGAATGGGATGTTGTTGGCAATCTCGCCCAGGTGCAGTGCAAAAGCTACAAAATCGGCCTGTTATGACGTAGACTCGACGCGACGTCATAGGCGTGGCCACGCCGCAGCGAAGCAAACTCTGCACGATCCAGCTGTGGATGTGCCTCTGATATAGAAGTATTGCATCATGATATTACGGTCGATTTCCCCGCTTATCTGCTTATTTCACGGAAGAAGCTGCACGTGTCCCTCTAGAGAGTTTTACTCTATTATATCCTCTGGACGGTGTGCTTCGTAGGCCATTCCCTCTGGAGGGTTCAGCTTCGGACACCAGTCTTCTGGAGGGTAATGATGTATTCCCTTTGCAGTATTTTGCACCATAATATCTCTGGAATATTGTGCAAACAACCCTCTATTAATAGCGGATTCCGTTGACTATATCCCCGTGGAGAGAACATTTTCCCTCTACAGGGTTTCTTAGTTTCAACAACACTCTGGAACTCCCTCTATAGTAGAGGGTAAATTTACCGGCGACAGGATTATTTCTCCTGCATAACCCTTAGTAAAACCCCTTTACAGCCCAGATATACCCCCCAGAGGATTGTTTAGACTGCACAAAGTCTCTAGAAAACCCTCTAGAAGAGGGAAAATACACACTTTAGAGGGATTGTCAGACCGCAAAACCCTCTACAGACTTCTCTAGAGGGCAAATGCACCCTCTGGAGGGTCAAGTTACCCTCTTCTAGAGGGAATTTTCGGGCGCAGAGGAATTTTGTGGGGTAGCCAAATGGCGAGGTGTGTTGGTGGGATCTGCATGATTCGTATGATTTTTTGCTGGCTGGGAGGTCTGTATGATCTGCATGATTCGCATATCTGTTGCTCTGGGTGCAACCTGGTGTACCCGTGATATACTTGGTCGTACGAAGAGATCTTACGCGCTACATTTATTTCCATGTCGGCCTAACAGCATATAAATGATCTAGATCTTGATCTGTCCGAGGTGTGATCTGTCCAAACGCACTCAAGTTGACGACAGTTACAAATGTCTTGCTTCGCGAGTTCCTTTCTGAACTGATATTATCTTGTACCAGGTACAATAACCCCAGCAGAAATTCTGCCCGGGCGAACTCTTAATACGTACTGGTACTCCGGTTATTGTTACTCGTGTTGCTGGGGCCTTGTAGGGCGGCTGGCATTCCCTTCGTCCATGCAGACCTGCATCACTGGTGGTGGTACTACTACTGCTGTACATACGACGTACCAGGTATCACATTCACCAAACACATCATGTGTCATGCACAGGTTTTTACACTACCAGTACATACATATATATATTTTTTTAAATAGAAAAACGTCAGCTGTGAGTACGACCGATTGAATGGTTGATTACATAATTGTGAAAGACCTTACTTAGTCGGTGTACTGGTGTGTATACATACCTAAAGAATTGGCGCTGCTGTTCGTACGAAAACCGCCTTGTTCACCTGTGACGGCAGCAGGAGCAGCCGTTCCGCAACTGAATAATCAGCTTTTTCGAAGTCGGCCTGCCGAGCGGTGCCTCTGGTACTTGATACAGCGACTGGGAGGGCTTTTTTTGGTCCCAACACCAGAAAAACCACCAACAGGAACAAAGCCAAGCGCAACGGTTGGTCCGCGCCCGAAATTCTGGTTCTTATGGTGCCAGGGAGGTCCACCACGAAGATCGTGACGACGCGGACGGCAGTTGAAAGAGACTACGACCACCCAGCAAACCCAACACCCATGCCACGCCAGGCGTTTTACTGCTTGCTGCTGTACTCGTATTTCATCTCCTGAACCCTTGGTTTCTTCCTGTTCTGGCGTGCTAGATCAACCCATAAAACCTAGTCGCCGAGAGTCTGCGACTGTTATGCCGTAATTGATTGCTATAGGGTCACCGGGAGCTGCGCCCTCCCAAATGACCCTATCCATACTTTACAGCAAGCAACAAGGCTCGCTTGGACCCTCATCATATTTATTAAATGGTCGTGGCATGATACCTCGGTGGTACTGTAGTAGAGAAGTTATACAGCTGTGCAGTTATTTGCTGCCCAGATATTGTGCCGAGCACATAATCTTTTCCCGTCCGATAAGTAATCCTGGTGCTCGTTATACGTACTCGTAAAATCACGACGTATAATACGTACTGCTGTAGACATTCGTATCCTCTGGGGGCTTGTTGGCCCATCTCGCAGGCTCGAAGTTGGCTTGAAGCCGTGTGGGATCGAAGCACGATACTATTAATAGTAGGAGGGCAATACAGCGGGTTCAAGCAGCGAGCGAGGCTGCTGCAAGCCAAGATCAAGCAAGATCAGTCGCAGGTGTGAAAACGATCCTACTGTACATGTAGATAAGCTGACAACAGCAGTGGATGGAGGGGAACGATGCGGAAAATTATCCTTTCACCGATAGAGATATATTAAGAGGTTCGCGTCCACACTACTCTTGTTGCACAAAGGAAGTAGGAACTCGGACAGCAGGATACTGTATTGTAGTATTAGTAGTACTGCTGTAGTTGTATTTATAAATACCTGCCGCCACCTCGTGTTCGCTATCATATATACGTACGTGGTGGTTGATAGTTGGTGTGTGTGCTCTTCACATCAAACCGTTCTTCTAATCGTCGACATTCAGCACACCCATCGTCCGTGCCGATTCTTCACCCTAGGTTGGTGGGCCGTACTTGTAGATGTCTTGTTGTTGTTTTTGTTTGTTATCTCGTCGCTACAGGTAGTAGAGGACAGGTCCAAGAAGACGTATCATACCTACTACCAAACTGTGTAGTATTACTACCCCAGTTCTTCTTATTATCTGTACGAGTACGAGTATACGACTGGCGGTTCAACCCTTTTACTACCCAAAAAAATATCCCCCACTATTTCCAAGTACTTTGTCCCCAAAAACCGTTTCCGGCTCTAAAGGGACTTGTTGGGTTTCGCACTACTGGCAGAGGGTACATATACGGTCAGTTTAAAATATTATTACGGGGGACCATAGTAAATAGGACCAAATATTGTTAATATAATAGCAAAAGTAGGGAAATATAAAGGTTTTGGTGTCTACAGTAGGTTCTATTGTCTCTACAGTAGGTCCTATTAACTATGGGCCCAATATTGCTAGCAAAAATAGGGAAATATATAGGCTTTGGTGTCTACAGTAGGTAGGTCCTATTGTGGTTACAGTAGGTCCTATTAACTGATGTCCCCCGTAAATATTGGGAGTACCTTCTACAGATTGGGCTGCCAGTATATATGCTACCAGTAGATATGCTAAGATAGTACCAGGATATACAGAGTAATGTGATAGCAGTATAATAGCTGTGTATTTTAATAATGGGAACTCGCGCATCATAATACTTCTAAAGTGTCGTCAACATATATATGAGCGTTGTGTGACGGCGTACGTAGTCAAAGTGAGAATCTCGCCTTCGCTCGTGTTTCGTATTCATAATTCCAATAAACATTACATGTTATGTGAAGGAAAAACATATAAAGAAGAGCTGTTATGGAGAAACGGGGACCGGGCATGGGACAGAGAGAAAGCTAATAATAACACAAAATAATTTTGGTTATCGTCTCATCATCGCCAAAAGCTCAATGCACTTCCTTCTTGACACGATATCCCTCTCTTTTCCATGTCGACTGCCCCAACCACCCCTTGCCAATGCAGCGTTGAACACAGTAAAACACTGATGATGATGCAGTCCTAGGACCTCCAGCAGTATACTGACAGCTCGCGAAGCCAAATTCATATCTATTGATTGAGACTGGCAGCTGCCAGTTCGCAGCCCTATGAAATGAAATTTATTGAAACTGGCGTTTTTGCCACCATTTGGAACCATACCAGTATATTTTGGACTCCCAAACCTGCGCTATTCTTGATGTAAAAGTTTAGGCTGACTCTTATGGAATCATATGACAGAAAACAGGAGAACAGCAAGAGTTCGCAGCATCGTCACGCGGGGATTTTCCCCCGGGATGCTAGAGCTTTTCTCCCGCTCTATCAATGTGAGCTATTCACACTGACTGGCGTTTTTTTGAGAGGACCCTGCTGCAGTACGATATTTTGTAGCAGCCTCGGAATCCAAACAGATAGCCAATTGTGACCTGAAAGAAGGGGAATTGTGCGGAATAAGCGGTATCTCGTTGAGAAAGCAGGGGATAATTATTACCATCCCCGGGACAAAAATCGCGCAAGGGCGTTGGAAACCCCCGCTGTTCCGTTTTCTGTTATTTAATCCGGTAAGAGTTAGCCGTAACCCGGCTATTATTGAATCGGAATCCAGCACAGGATTTTTCAACATCTTCGAAGGTTTTTTCTCCCGAGAACGTTACACAGATGATGTCTCCTGCTCTTTCCGCGAGCTACCGGTCGATAGAATTTAGGATTATCCGCGGATTTTGCAGGCTCGAAGGTCCAATGGATATGTCCACATGGCCCAGTTTCGATTTGTCCCCCATTTTCGCTAAAACATATCGAAACCGGCCGCCTGTTTTGTATTTTTCGCCAGGTTTCGATAAGAAAAAGTCGAAAATCGGCCAGTTTGCCAGAGTTCATCATCCGTTGGAAATTTGAGAATGAAAAAACGGCCAATACCAGTAGATTTCTCTCGAAATTTGACTAATAGTCCGTTGATAGAGCAGGGGACAATTACTAACGTCCCCGGGTAAAAACAAAACTGCAAAAATGATGAAAAATCCTGTTCTGGGTTCGGTTCCCAAAATATGTTTGGCCAGCTATCCTGGGAGACGAATCCAGAAACCAAGACAGCTTTTCCCCTTTGAGGTGGTGAAACCCACACAAGGCTTTCGCTGTTTTTGGTTTGTTTCAGGATTTGCCCAACACAGCATGCTTTTCGAAGCAACAGTGGCCGCCGCCACCGAGTGCTCGCCTCACAAAGCTCGGGTCGCTGTATAATTTAAAGGGTGGATGGTCCACTGAGCAGAGAGTCGTCAATGACAAGTATGAGGGCCGTAGGTGGTCTGGGTCTGGATTTCTCGCTTGGAACGTGAGGCCAGGTCCTGTTCTGTCTGAACTTGGCCTCACGTTCCATGCGGGTATTCGAGACACAGGCCATCTACGGCTCTCATACTTGGCAGCGAGGACGCTCAGAGCAAAGGAGCATACAGTCTTGGAAGCTTTAGGGTGATCCGTGCTCTGTGAGGCGAGGACTCGTGGCGGCGATGGCTGCTGTGCGCAAAAAACACAGCATCCAGAAATGGCCCATCACTACCGACACGGCATTACTCTCGGGGTTCCGTGAGATGAAGGGAAAAACTGTCTTTTGTTTCTGTATTCGTCCCCCAGAACAGTTGGCCTTAGCGCAGGACATCTAAAGATAAACCGGAAAGCTGGTGCAGGATTGAATTCGTTATTCCAGAATGGGCGCACGCCAAATTCTGTATAACCACTCCTGGTTTTGTTACTTGCTCAGCCTGCCTTTCTTATTGCTGGTGTTGTTTTGGTGACCGCCCTGTATGTACCGCATACCTCGTGTTGCTCAGCCTGCAGCGCATTATTTTTGTTTTTTTTTCCTAGTAAACCTGACGTAATCCCGTCACGCACTGAGATCATCGAAACCTAGATCAACGGAAGTCCGAAACATACGTATTGGAGATGACGTTGCAACTGGGTGTAAACATTTCTTGAACCATGGCGGAACGGTCGATATCCCCACCGTTACCTGATTATTTATTTATCGCGCGCACAGGATCCCCTGTCCAAGGATATTTGGGATGATGGGCAGGAAGTTCGGAGTTCGGGAACAACTTGTTTCTTCATGTTCGACCTGAATATTGGACCCGTCGTGATTTGAAGCGTTTTCGTCCAATCCATTTGGTTTTGTTAACTTTCACCCGAACGCGGCCAAATTTCGCATTTTCATCGACAGCAACAAATCCCCCCCCCCCCCCCCCCGGGGGGCCGC
>JAYJME010002895.1:0-12911 GCA_036873775.1 Costaria costata | reverse complement strand
CGGGGACCACTGTGCAGCGACTGCCCGCTGCGCAGGGCATGGTGTCTGCAGCTGTGTGGGTGTGTGTTCGTCTGTTGTTGATGTGTGATGGCTGCGCGACTCCTCCAGAAAAAGTTCGATTTAAGGGAAAGTCTCCGAAAAAAGACAAATTCTCTCTTAAATCGATTTTGGTCGTGCCACGCCAGTTTGACTCTCTTAAATCGGTACTTTCTCTTACACATTTTCTCTTAAACCGTAGCCGCTACTGCACTATACATAATACTGCAAGTCAATCTTGCATGATGTCTAAAAGATTCCGGTGAGACTTTAGGAAGTAAGTGCTACTCGTACGAGTATTATTGGACCTGTGAGCCCTCCAGACTCTCACCCTGGGTACGAACCAGGTACGAACACTGGTTCAGCAACTTGGAAGCCCGAAAATTCTCTCCGCCACGAATAATGACGCTTGCGGTACTTTAATACTGTAACTCGTACGTTGATTGCACTTTTGGTGTCGCCGTACTGACCCCCATTATTAAATAGCAGTGGGATACCGTGACATGGCCAGGTTGTTTGTTAGGCACCTCTACCAGAGCTACCGGTATAATAGTGCTGGACCATGGTGCTAGCTGTGGAAATGTACTCCGGCCACAACCACAGGCCTTCAAAATGGTCAAGAGTAGTCAGTCAGGCATTTTCGTCAGGAAGGAAGTAATAGAATAAAATCGGACCGAGCCGGATCGAGGTATATAACTGCAAGGCGTGGCTGAACCGTTTTTCGCGCCAACATGGTTCCCACATCTGACCTCTGCGTTTGTTCAGTATTTGGCAGAACATAGCGCCTAAACTCGATCCTACGCAAAAACTATAGGAGGAAATAAATGTCAAGGAAAAGACGTAAATTAAAAAAATGTTTCACACAAAAAGTTATAATGTCCACGCCGTTTTTAATAAATAGACCCTGTCACTTTGCACACGTATTCTACAGTATATAATACATAATATATATATATATGTCTTTCCCGAGGCTTGACCTTCGGGGGTGTAGGCTTACTTCGTTTTCGCCGAAAGTAGTTGGCCTGATAAGGAGGTCCAAACCTTCCAAAACAAACTGAAATAACGAAAAAATCACGGAAAACAAGAAGAAGAAAAACGTTGGGTGAGGTCTTTGTAAGAGCTCATCACGGAAGACTGTGTGTGTGCGAACTTCCATCACGGTCTGGCTCGGAAAAACGGCGTGGGTGTTGGCCGGGGAATACATTCTTCCCGCCGTTCAACCCGAAGCAGCCTGTATGTATGTATAAAGTGTAGCCGCGGGTAGGGCCCTGATCCCTCGACTCCAGCCAAACAAAAAATACAGTTCGTTCGCAGAAAGGTCCGTGAGGACGCGTGCTACGATAGAGGTATTATAGCACTTGTTTGCCTTTTTGTTTCTGAATGACGCGGCTTCTTAACCCAAAATCGTCCGAATGAATGTCAATATTTTAGCAGTATGTTTTTTTTGTGAAGCCTAGTCCATGGGTTTGTTTATCGGGCCGCCCATCCAGTTTTACTCAAAAACAGTTTTCGGGTGTGATATGGAGCTCCTAAAGAAGTGAAGAGCCTCAGCAAAAAAAAGGTGTACCTCTACCTGAGACCAACTTTAATTAAACGTTGACGGGGCTCGCTGTAAATGTTAGATAACGTCTCCCTAAAGACATTAAATCATTAAATAATAACAACACACAAATCCCACTTCTTCTATTATACTTATACATCTCCCCAAACATATTATACTATTCGTAATCGGAACGATACGGGGGGCGTAAAAACCCTATATATATCCGAGAAAACAACCAGAATTTTATCCGATTTTACTCGGATGGCTAAAAATTCCCGTTGCCGCTTCGACTTGTCAACCGGATGTACAAGGCGGGAACTCTCATGGCACCCCACCGCCGCACCACAGAGCCCTCTGCATCGCCCTTATTTCGCAGACATACCTGGACGCAGACAGTAGTAGCACGCAATGCAAAAATACCGGGCGAAACCGTTTCCAACCAGAACCTCTATACGTGGTCACCTTGCGGCGCGGCTGCGTAAAACCCCGATATCCGATGCCACACGATCCGATATTTATCCGATTGTGTCGGGTGCCAAAATACTCCGATGCCGCCACGGCAACCCATAGAAGTACGAGGCGGAAGTGCTCACGGCACACAATCGCCGTACCCACCCCTGAGCATCGCCCTTCTTTCGCATTCGTGCGTACATACATACATACCTGGACGAAGACACAGCGGCAAGCAAAAGGCAAACATTCCGAGCAATAACCCCCCGTGTTCCGTCAGAAGCTCTACTACTATACCAGGTATACTATTAATACGTGGGCACCATGCGGCGCACCTTCTCTCTCGCCGCGCTACTAGCGTCCTTCGGCAGCACCTGCGGTACTTCGTCTGGTGAGTTTGTTTGTAATATACTATGTGTGCTTTGCCCTTCTTTGGCTTTGCATGTATGTGCTACTAACTGCCATATACGACGGTGGACAACACACAGACACCCCCGTCGGAGGAATTCCTGATAGAGCTGATTTCCTCCCAACACAAACAGCACAAATGTGGCGGCTTTGGGGAACGTATCGTCGCGATTTTTTTTTCCTAGACGAGTGCGCGGGGTTCGTCGAGGGGGGTGTTACATTATTTATACACCATTATGTATACGGTATTGCACTATATTATTATGCCCACACCCTCGGACAACAGGGGGGGGGGGCAAGAACCTCGGGAGTTATTCCACTGTAAATTGTGTGGAACACCCTTTCTTTCTCAGGTTGCGTCCCGGTGGTCTGGTGGGCGGGTAAACCTCGTATAGCTATACATTGAGGTCGAACGAGTAATAATATGAGTATTGTATTATTTTTGCCAGCCGACAATGGTTGATGTGCAACACACAAAACGGTAACCTATACGCAAAAGGATCCAGGCTGTTGTCCTGTGCCTCCCAGCTTCATATCGGACCCAGCCCCGATTAATATTGACCAAGGGCTCTTCGGTAGGGGGCTCACGCTTAGGGTCAGACCTGTACTGTGCTTTTCCGACGGGTCAGGGGCACTTGTGCACGCACGAACGAACGGCTATATACCCTGGGCTACCGGATATATTTGTTTGCAGCCTTTAAAAAACAAACTGGATGTTCAGGTGTATATTCATACGTACGAGTAATGTGTACTGGTATATATACTGCATTCACACCGCCATGTACAGTGTTACGTGCATGTTTGTCACGCTGCGGCCAACAGCACATAATACCGCTAGAGGCATTAATAGATTAATAGCACTTTTTTGAACGACAGAGAGGTCCTAAATCGTCGTGATTCCATTTTGTTATTTCGCGCTACAGGCTGGTTCAGGCACCCCCCCCCCCCAATTCCTTCAGAGCCCAATCAATGTCCACGCCGTTTTTGAGAGTTAGGCCCTGAAATTTTGCACGCGTGTTTAATGTGCCCCTCCTGCTGAACCTTCAACGGATGGGCTTGTTTGTTTTTTCCGCCAGATATTTCGGTTGTTGTTGTTTTTTTTAATTTGGGTCTGAAGAGATTTCAAATATAGGGCGAAAAAACAAACACACACACATTCATGAGGCGCTCGGCAGGGGCACATTGAACACGTGTGGGTGCAAAATGTCAAGGTCCAACTCTCAAAAACGGCGTGTACATTTGGACTTTTGTGCGGTGAAGGTGCAAAATTGCGGTTCAGCCTGGTAATTACTTGGTTTCAGTGTAGATTCGATTATGGGCGTTAAATTTGACGTCATATTGGTCCTACGCAATCAGTTCTTCGAATATTTGCGTGCAAATTTCTTCAAACATGCCTCGGAGCACCTGGAAGCGACTCGTCCATAAAAAAGATGAGTTTTGTTTTTTCTTCCTAAGGGAACGCCTGACTGTTATTGACCTCATTGAAGGCCTGTGATTGGTCCGGACACATTTTCGGCGCTAGCGCCAGTCCCAGGTCCTTAGCGCCAGTCCTAGGTCCTTAACAAAAAAAAACTGACTGCTGTGTCACCCTCTTCCAGTAGTATGTATTGCGGTCAGTATCACACCAAATATGTGACATTCGAGTAGATACTGCGATCGGCATTCGTGGCTGACAAAATTTGGGGTTTCTTGCCTGAACCAGCCTGTATATAATTCTGCGGGTTTGCACGGCGCGGGACTGATATTTCACGGGATATGACAATATTTTTCGGGACTTGTTTGGACGAGACCGGGATATCGATATTTCACGGGATCAGTTTGGACAGGATCGGGATATTATATCACAGTCTGCACGAGATCGGTTTGGACGGCAACGGGATTTCATTTTTTTCACGGGACCTCGGGATCGTCCCGGGTCCCCGTCAAATCCTGCGGGAAAAACGCCGAGGACTGCCCTGGAAATTACCGTTTGTAGACCTACTCGCAAAAAAATTGGTGTTGAATGATTTTCTTTCGTCTTCCTGGCCGCGTGTCGTGCGACCTCTGCTGCGCCGCTTGGCCCCTCTCGCGGTACGCCCCCCCCAGGAAACCCTCCTCGACGGCGATAAATCGCTGCTTGATTGCGGTATCACGGGGGATGTGATGCTTCGCCTCGAGGTGATGGGCGAGGCTGCATGCTTCTCGGGGCCGCCGGTCTCTCTCAAAGTTCGCACCGACGGGGGCAAGACGTTCACCGTCGAGACAACCATGGTGAGAACGCTGCGTAGCGTCGGGTCGAGTCGGGTTGCACCGCGTCGGGTCGCGCGGTATGTATCTGTTGAGCACCCTTTCGGTTAGGACGGCGATCGCTCGGAACGAAATGCCTGCCGAGCGTTGCGGGTCTGCGCGGACGGCGATTCTCGCTGGAAAGAGACGCAGGGGAGTTTTTTTTTTTTTTTTGTCGTTTTCTAAAAGCTTGGAAGGGTGCCGCTCTTGATCCCTAGGCTGTATCTTATTCACCGTATGCGCAAACGACGGCAGGTTGAGCTTTTGGGCCGGAGCCGCTGATCGCCAATAGTAGCTGGCGTTTGGAGCTGTTTTCCTTTCCTGCCGGCTGGTTGGCTGGTCGTTTGTTTTCGGCTGAAAGTACCGAAAGCAGTGCATCGGCGTGCGTCCTTTTTTCTACGCCTGAACTCAGTCGATATTTATTATTCATGCTTTCGCCAGGGGATTTTGACCAATAACTTTCCTCCAGCCGCTCTATTTTCCTGCGTTCCTCTTACCCTGAGATCGTTTGGAACGTTCCTACCTGGTAGAGTTTACCTCGAAGATCCTAAGAGAAGATATGTTTTGTGACCTCAAATGACGTCATCATCAACGACCATTTTTTTTGTAACCTGAAACCCTGAATGGCAACACAGAATTTTCCACCAATCAGAAATTCCTTTTAAAAATAATTGACCAATAGGAAAACTGCGGTCAGGAAATACCTCTTTCTCTTTTGTGCCCCACAGTATCAATACTAGCCAGTGACACGCGATTTGTCAGTCTAGATTTCCAAGCAGCCTATAATACCAGGTATGTGTTCGTCCTCGTTCTTACGCTCGCGTTCACTTGGCTTCCTGATATTTTCAGGACACGACGTTCTCGGCGTTCATGGAGAGTTTCAATGCTGCTGTGGGCGTGCCACCCGAACGAGCTGGCGAGAGCGTCTTCAAGTTCGACGGCGATAACCTCAGGCCGAACGGTACCCCCCAGGTGAGACAAGGCAAACTAGGTTTTGTCGAACTCCAGACCTTTCCCCCAGGGCGTTGGTGTTGGCTTACGCGCTCGACGTGTACACGCTGTGGCGCGCTCGCGCGGTTGGAGGCTCAGGCCTACAAACTTGAAAAGTGTGTGTGTCGAACTCGAGTATCGTTCCCCGTGCGCACGGTCGGTCTCTGCCGGGCAGTGACCAGAAAGGCTGAAAGACGGAGAGAAATGGAGAAGTATCTACGGCGAGTCCGGAATGTAAGAAAACGCACCCGTCTATATACGATGTCGCTAAAGCAGGGGGTGAGGGCATCAGAGCGAAATATGAGCACGAAAAACGTTGTGTTTCGTGTCGGGCGTGAAGGGCAGATGGTCGCCTCGACGAGCTTTGTGAAATTGCCGAGTGCAGGCTTGGAAGGTAGATCACTCCCTGAACTAGCCAACCTCCTTAAAGTCGCCCCGCTTGAGGAACTTCAGTACGTATCGTACTGCTGACCCCTCACGCCGACGCCGAATGCGCGTGTCTGACCTGACATCCTGGATCTGACCTAGCATCATGGCATGCACCCGCCCCCCCCGTTTTGCACCATCCCGTGGTCTGCCCCCATATGGCTCGTTTATGCGCCCACACCAACGAGAAAGACCGAAGCAATGGAGTCCGCGGATCTGATTGACGCAAAGCTCCCTGTCGACCTCATGCTTGGCGTCCAAGCATCGCCGAGTGAGCTGAAGCTCGTCACGCGTCCAAAACAAAAGCAAGCGGTCGGCAAGAAGGCCGCTAGGGTGACGTCGTCGGCTCGTAGTACGACGCCGGCTGCAGCGGCTGCATCTGCGGTACCCTTGGGTCGGACGAGGGCGACGCGAAGCACGCGGGCGACTCGCGGTAGCGGTAGCGGCAGCGGCAGCAGCAGTGCGGTCGGTGGGCAGGGGCCGGAGATTGTCGTGGTGGACTGATGGCTGGTTGATGAGGGGTGATTGTAATTTGATCGGGTGTGCTTTTGTCTTCGTGCGTTCTTGTGAAGCATGGGCATGTGCTTTCGGTGTTTTTGAGCAGCATGTTGCAGTGCGGAGCCTGGGGTTGTATAGAGTGTCACTTTCGCGGAGGAGGAAACTACGATGCGCGCGCATTTTACGATGTATTGTAGATTGGGAGTACGAACAGTAGTACATAGTGCGCTTGTGTGCGACGAACACACGCACGCAAGAAAACATGCCTCCACGTTCGCTGGCCTTGGTCTTCCGCCGAATTGCTGTGGCAGAAAGGTCAAGGGTAGACGATAGCAATGGCGGGGGCAAGAGCAACTTTAGTCGGGCTTTACCCTGTTGTTTCCCAACGACGGGGAGGGACACTCGGAAGAGGCGACGCGCGCAAAATGCCTCCGCCGGGAAGTCGTCGGTGTGCGTTGGGGGCCTGGACTTCCTGCCCCTCGGCGTACGGCTTGTTGTGTAATATAGCTTGAAGCTGCGCGAATGGACACGCTCGGCCCGACGATGATCACGGAGCGTGTTGCTGTGGTTGTGATGTGAAAATACCGTGAAGATTTACTTCTCCTTTTTTTTTCCGGAGTTTGTTCCATACAACCGTCCGTTTTCCTACAACCGTTTGCTGCGGGGGTGGCGTTTTGCCCGGGGGCTTAGAAAAGTCAAAAGTAACTTGAGCGGGATAACGGGATTCCCGTCGCGTTCGTGTGGGTGAGCAGCGACACGTTGTTAATCGCACGCGCTGTACACAATGCAAACGCATGAAGAATATATTTGTTTTCCGGATTCGAAGATCATCATTCTTTTTCGATGTAGTTGAGCTGCAGGGGCAAAAAACTATTTGCCAGTTTTACGGGGGTCTCTAAAGCGGAGACGATTTGATTGCCTGGTCTGGTCTGTCCGTCCGTCCGTCCGACCCCCCTCGTTCAGAAGCTAAAGGACCTACCGACGCCTTTTTGTTTTCCAAACGGTACCCATTTTGTCCATCGATGTGCATACCGCAAGTGGTGGTGGTGTTACGCGCATTGTGGGAGGGGGAATAAACATGACTGACTTCCGTCAACCTCACGAGGAGCGATGTTTGTTGCTCACACAGACACAACTGATGTGTTGATGTGGAGTGTGGCGTAGGCCTTATCGACCTCAATTGGCAGGAGATTGTTACTATTATTGCTCTTCGCGGTCGCTCGCGTTACCTTCGGACGGCACACATACCTAGGCGCGCATCAAGGAACCGACGGTGAACAAGATCCTGTGGAACCACGGGCAAAACAAATCGACAAAGTGAATCCCGACGAAAATGACCGGGTTTCTGGAATCAGGAATGATGCGCGCTACGATAGAGGTAGCTATTACGATAGAGGTAGCACTTTTCGGCCAAAATATTTTCTGAATGACGCGGCTCCTCAGCCCAAAGTCGTCGGAACCTCGTTCTTTTTTTGCTAAATGATGGTTTCGTACACCTGGGTCACGGGTTTGTTTGTGGGGTAGCGCTTTAAAAAAAAACATTTTTTGGGTGATGCACAGCGCTACCCAAAAAAGTATCCCACACTATTTCCAACAAGTTTTGTCCCCAAAAATCGTTTCCGGCTCTGAAGGGGTTAAGTGAGGAGCTCCAGAAAAAAAAATGGTGCACCTCTTCTACCGTAGCATGTGTGCGACGCATGGTACCGTACGTAGAGGTACCTGGTGTTGCTCCATGTTTTTTCTGAGGCCTTTCGTTTGGGGAGATTTTGTACACTCCCCCCCCAAAAAAAACTGGCTCCGGGAAAAAACGAATGGGCAACTCGATGATGAACAGTTCCATGGCCTAGGGAACGACGAAAAATATTGTTAAACAATAAACAGCGTCGGGCAGTTCCTTAGTTAATGGGCCCTGTTGAATCAGAAAAAAGTAGCCATAATAAAGTGCTAGAGCTAGCTACACTGCTGTGACGAATCCAAACATAGCGGGAGGTCTGGGGTCAAGATGAGGCAACCTTGTTACGGCATGGCATATTCAACCCGTACTGCAGGGTCAACTTTTCTACGACATGCAATTAAATAATAATGACCGACCTCAGGATGGTGATGATCCGACCGAGTCGAGAGGTGCGTTCGTGCGTCTCTCAGAGGAGCCGAGCAGGCTTCTAGTGCTCATAGGGAGGAGATCCCCCAGCAAGGGAAGGATAGATGGTAACCGATTGCTTATTCTCAAGGCTTGTTGGCTAGGACCAAGGAAGGTTGCGTGTGGGTGGTGGTAACACACTGAACACAGGGGAGGGGCTGTCAAGTGACGCAGCCTCCGCTATTATTACGAAAACGAATCTGTCATCGTAACTCCTGAAACTGTTACTGGACCGCGACACTTGAAACTGTCACTCACGATTTGCAACACTACAGTACCCCCACCGTAGCACTCGTCGTGCGTGGAATCCGAGAAGTCTACGAGCAGATAAGAAAGCAAGAGCGACACGTGCAGATACGAAAGCACCCGACTGAGAAAGCGCAGGGCAGTAACTCTGTCCGAGTGTTCCTGGGATGGATGGACACCAGCCTTGACCCATCTAGGCGTTGCAATATTTCTACCGCGCGCACACCACGAACGCACGCATATTATATAGCGTTCACACCATTCCAACTGGACGATAATATAACAGAAAGTAGCACATACTCTTTCCATGGAGTGAAGCATACGCAGAATCAAATCAAGTTAGTATTAGGCACAGAGGTACGTCGTGGTGCCGACCTCAGCAGCAACCGCGAGATGGGGGGCGGGCGCGGCACCCTAACGTGAAGCACTCTCTTCCCACTGCTAGCAAACCGCCCCACCGCAGTCGCCTCCGCCGAGGCAGTGTCGCAGACCTCCCCGGCTGCAGAGTCGCTAGCCGATTCCGGCCCGTCGGTAGCGCCGCTCGTCGATTCCGGCAACACTGCTTCCTCATCACCTTCCCAGCCATTGTTGACGATGCCGCTCACAATGACGCGGTCCGACTTCCACCCTCCAGACCTTGATTTCCCCATTCCACCTGAGGATACTGTTTTTGCCCTGCCCCTTGATCTCCCCACCCCACCCGAGGTTACTGTATTCGCTCTGCCCCCAGTCGTGGATGCCAGTGCGGCTGCCGCTGGGAAGACGCGGCAGCGCTCACAGCGTCTGATTTGGTGGCGCCGTTGAAGCGGCGCGATATTCCTCGTGGAGAACCGGCGAGCACCGGCCGTGTCGACTGGCAGCTGTTGCTGTTGCCCCGAGACAAGAAATAAGGTGCGTGGGGGTCGAGATATAGTGTCCCCTCCGCCCTTACCACCGCGACAACGACGGCTCAACTGTAGCTTTGGAGATGCGGGTGTTGTTGTACCTTTCCGCAAACGACCGCAAAGTCGATGCTCTTGTATTGGGACTTGTCGGGTGTGCGGGGCTTCATGTGTACTTCCCTTCCTCCCTCCGAAATCGGCGTTCTTTTTTGAGGCGGCGCCGGCGGCATCGACGTGAAAGCAGCCTCCACACGGCGTTATTCTTGCCCGGTGGGCGCAGGGTGCCAGACAAAACGGGCCCGTGGCGGTAGGAGGGGTAGAAACGCTTTGGAGTGGCGGCGGCGATGCCTCCAAACAAAAATCTACCGTCGTGTCTCCGCCTCCCTTGGAAGCTTCCGCTCCCATTTTACGAAGCCGCGGTGAGTATCCCACGGCATTCCCTGGCGTTGTGTCGATGACAACCCGTCGTAGTAGTGGTCTTCTACACGGACTGGTGCGCGCCATGGTAGCTCTTCTTCTGCCGTCGTCATCACCCTTATTATTGGGGTTTTCCTGTGTCCGCCGCTTCCCGCGCAGAGTAAAGCGACACGGAAGTCCGACCACTACGGCTGCATTTGCCTTCGAGGCCTGCAAGCCTCGCCCGGTCTTAACTTTCGCCAGGCAGGCTGGCGGCTTGTCAGCGGGATTAGGAGGAGGAGGAGGAGGAGGAGGACGAACACTCTTTAGCTCTATCGCCGCAGGCGAGCCAGGCGATGATGGTACTTCACGAAAGCAAGGGGACGCGCCGAACGCCGTGGTCTCAGAGCATCCAGTGGAATTCGTCGCAATCCTTCCGCCTTCGTCACGAGCCATCGACAGCTTGCACCTTGCACCCTTAGGTCGCTGCTCGATTAACTGTCGCTCTTCTTGGAGATGACCATCTCAATCAATAAATTAAAGCCCGGTTTTTACGTCGTCCATACGTACAGTACTGTCTTGTAGACCCCTCCAGAAAAACCCTTTATAATTGCTCAACGCTTTTGGGGACTAAGTGCTTGGATTTAGTGCGCGACGTCGCTTCAGCCCAGCCCTGAAGAACGAAATTCGCTTGTTCGAATATCCGCACAGGAAGGAGGCAAAGATTCCACCGCGAATACTGCGAGCACCCCAACACCACTACTCTGTACGAGTACGAGCGCGAGCTGCTGTTCGTTGTATTATCTACAGTAGTAGCATCGCCGTACTCGTTCGTCGTTCGTACTCAGCGAACGAAAAACGGCTCGAACGTGCGGCGCAAATTAACCCAACCTCCCAATCCAAACCAAGAAACTTGGAACCTGGTGGAACCCAACCAGTCGCCTGGCTCACAGAGGTCTACAGCAGCCCAGCTGTAGTCCCACTGATGTGCCACAGCTTACCAGGTATCTATCAGCTCTAAGAATACCAACGAGCTGCTGGCCGCTGCTGGCTGTTGGCTGCACTAACCTCTTCATCTCCATACATAGCCGCCGCTGGCTGGCCCGCAACCGCAACTTCAACGGGAGTTACAAATTTATTATGTGGCGGTAAAAATAAGGGGCCTGGGGTTGACACAGTTTTTCCTGCTGTCAGCCTGATCGCCCTCTGCGGTCTGTACGTCTGTACTGAGGAGCACCACACGCAAGAGGAACAAAGATGAGAACATTCCGAACCAGCGCTATCGCGGTATTAGCCGTGTGCCGTGCAACTGCCTTCAACGTTTACCCCAAGCAATTTAAATCAAGCCTGGAACCAGCTTCACATCACAGCTTTTGCTCGAGGACATCGTCGTACGCTTCAGCCACCTCATCTAGAGAGCGGTCGGCGTTTAGATGTCGCGACAAGCGAGCCAGAGCGGACCGATCAACGGGCGGGGCTTCTTTGCGTATGTTCGACGCAACTGATCTATTCCAGCTTCAGCAGTGGGCCGGCGACATCTCCGCAACTGAGGTGCGTCGTTGTAGCTTCTCGGTTTTCCGAAGCAACTTGAAGCCTGTACGTACGTACATACTTCGAAGTATCAGTCAGTTCAGTCAGGACAAAAAGTCAGCAGACCAACGACCAAGGACGATCTGGACACAGCACGGCCCACACTGTACATGATGAGATTCGTCAAATGCTGTAAACCCCACCCAACGGATCGTGTATGATATAACGCATGCTAGAGCGCGGGCTACTCGCTTGGCAACCGCAACCCTTTCCGTCTGACGCAATGCCATCGTTTTTTTTGTCGTGTCGTCGTTGCTGTTGTTTGCTTGCAGCTGACCCATGTTAGCCCCGTCACGATCGGAGTCATGTACGGAACGGGGGTCCTCATGTCGCTTTCACCGTGCGCGCTCTCGTTGCTACCGCTGACGGTATCGTATATCGCGGGGACGGAGGCCGAGGGTGCCGCGGAGGAGGCCGCAGCCGGCGGGGGGGGAGGGGGGGGGTTTGACTCGGTCAGGGCGGGCTTCGTACCGTCTGCGGCGTTCGCTGCAGGTAGGCATGTCACTGCAAGCAGCGCAACCATGCACAGTGTAACCATGTTGTTCTGCTGTAGGTGTACTGGAAGTCTACACCATTGACATTACGAGTACTGTACGCGTCTACACTATTACGTAGCAATACGTATTATACGTATCATAGCTCTGTTGACAAGACTCAACAGCTAAGGAGAAGCACATTGTTACATACCCTGGCAGGCGCGACTGTTCCTGGTAGACTCTTTGGGGCGGATACCTGCCGCGTCGTTGCGGGCGCCCTCGTTATGAGCGCGTGGCTGTTGCCGGAATGAGAATTGGAATATCGCCCTGATAAACAACGGGTGACGATTGAGCGAGCCCAACAGGCGGGAAGTCTATCTGTCCATCTTCGCGCGTGCCGTTCCCGAAACACCCGCCCGCACACGTAATGCATCACCCATTTGCCTCGGTTCCTTCGCTTCGTGCCTCTTCAATGCATACTCTTGCTGTGTGAGCCGAAGCATTCTTGATTGGTCAGCACCACTTCCGCATCGCATTCCCATTCTCCCATATGCACCGACCACCCC
>JAYJME010002894.1:0-12913 GCA_036873775.1 Costaria costata | reverse complement strand
GTAGTGACTACGAATCAACTAGATACTAGTGATAGTGGACTGCAGAGTCCATATTCCAATACGCCCCCTTGATGAGAAGTCGGTAGCCAGAGGAACCTGATATTCAAAAGAATAAACACAAATGGTATGCCATATTGCATCCTGTGTATGAACAGCGGCAATATGGATATAACCATGTTACTCAGACAATCAAAATACAATTGGATAAGCACACATTCAGACCCGTGTATCAACGGGGGCAATATGGGTGTAACAATGTTACGCAAATAATCAAAAGACGGATGGAACAACACATTCAGACCTGTTATATGAACAGCTGTAATATGGATGAAATCATGTATCAAAGTTACGCTTCGTGTAATGACCAACGAGAAATACTCTAGAGAAGAAGCGCAAACCAGTCTGCTGGGTGTTCAACGCACGTCCTGAATTGATACCTAGAGCTACATGAAACCTAAGAATATACAAAACTGTGGAAGCTGGTCTAGTACTGCAGTTTTGTGTATGTATGTACGTACTAGAAAGCAATTTACGAAATTCAATGAATACCGGTGGTACGTACAGCAATAGACTATAAGGATAGCCATATCACAAAAAATGACCCGTGATGCTGTTTTGTTGATCAGCGGAATTCTATCAATACCGATAGTACAGCAATAGACTGGGAGGATAGTTTGTCTCAAAAATATTACTCGTGATGCTGTTTTGTTGACCAGCGAGCTATATCCTAGCGAAGAAATCGTAAGAAAGTATCTACTGTACTTGTACTACGCCTCGCCCTCAATAGATCCTAAAACAACTAAGAAATCGAAAGAAATCGAAAAGACACAGTGGACGTATACAGGTATGTGTACAGCAATACTGAAATGTGTGAAGTACAACCAGCATGGTGAGTGTGTATATAGGATACGTACTCAAAGGAAAGCTGTGGAAAGCCAAAGAACAAACAGGCAGATATGTATCCGTTACGGCAAACAACAGTGTGCATCATGTTTTGTATGATCTTGCACAAAACGTACTCGTGTCAAAATACTATACGTACAGCAAAGAGTTAACAAAGAAACGTATGAAAATATGCTCCCCCCCACGAAAACCAAGATAAAGAATACTCAACGAAAAGGACAACCTAGAGCAGTACACTGCAGGTGCAGTCCTAGTCGTTGCTACTCGTGATGATGATGATCATCGTTTTTCGTGCTGGTGTTGTGTAGAATGCTGAACAAGTACACTGTTTGAAGAACTGGTGCTGCCGCTGATGATCTTGATGATCCTGTTGTGTCGTACAAAGAAGAGCAGACCAAAAGACGTACGAGTAGATCAATATGGCTGTGAATGCTGCTGCTGCTGATGCTGATGCTGATGATGAAGATGATCGTGTAGACCTGATGATGATGATCGTGAAGGTGTCCGACGGCTCGGCTCCAGCAGTCGAGATGCAGCTGTGTTGCCGTGAGGTGTCCTTCATCCCATCCAGATTGATCCGATGTCTTACCGCTAATATGCGGTGCAATTATTTTAGTCTGATCCCCTGAAGAATACAACAAAATAATTATGAAACTCCCAAATGGAGCATTGTACCGAGACTCCAGGTCAAAGCCTTTTTGATGTGCTCGTGAAGGCTCGCGAAGTAATTAGCCTGGCCATATCGTAGTGAATCGGCTGCCTGGCATGCCCATGGTCAAGAAGTTGGTGCTGGTTCTACTGAGCTGGCTGCTGCATGGGACGCAAATGGCCATATGCTCCTCGCTGGTGTGAAGATCGATGCCCACAATTGAAATTGTGTGATTATTTGGCGGTCGGAAGCTGGCGCTTGCGGTACCTGAGAGGTGAGACCACCGCCGTGTTGCCGTTGTTCCTCGCTGCTGTACGAGTAGCTGTCGTAGATGTTGAGTGCTGCAGATGATGCTATGACGAACAAGAAGACAGAAGCTGCTGTTGCAGTAGTAGATGTAGCTGTTGTCGCTGTCGTAGAACACGAAGAAGCTGTTGCTGATGTGCGAGTAGTAGCTCTGATGAGAGCTTATGAAGCTGATGTCGCGGTACAGGGTAGCAGAAGAATGCTGCTGCTGTACGATGTTGGGGGCGGACGTTGGTTGATGAAACTGGTGTTGTCGCTCCCGGCTGCTATAGTTTGATGGCGCTGCGATGACGCCGATAGCCTGTTGAGGTGATAACGTGCTCGTAGTCGTACGATGAGTAGTAGACGTGAGCGTAGGTAGTAAGTACCCATCGCAGTTGCTGACGTGATGTCGATGATGGTGCTGGCTTGAGCACTGCTATTGAAGCTGTGTTAGCCTTGTTGACCCAGGTGAGAGTAACGACAAATGCCGTGTGTTTTAACCCCGGCAAAACCGTATACGCTCTGTTGTCGTGTTGGTCTGTTTTGGTGCAAGTTACAACAAGGCTTCTTGTCTTGTAAAAACAAATTATCCTCATCAATCATTGCTTGCAAAGCAACTTTGATGCCGATGACCTACTAGTAATGGTAGAACGAACCGGTCGCAGCTACGTTACGTACAAACGTTTAACGCCCCTTCGCATTTAGGGAAGGCCCGTAATCACGCTTGCTATTGAGAGTACGATTTCGTCGGAGTCTGACACGTGCCTCAAGTTTTGCATACTTGAGAGCAGTTGCTGTGAAGAAAAGAAAATACTCCTAGTTCCTCCGGTGAGACTGACACTAGGTTCGGGTGAAAGCGCGTAGAAGCAGCAGCTGGAGATGAATGCCTTGTGTAGGCGATATAGGCAGGAATGACCCGTATGGGCAGGAGTATGCTACGCAGAGTAGCCACAATTGTCCACGACCTTTGCTGCATGTTACAGCTGTTAGGTCTTCCGGTCTTATTATTTAAAATTGCACGAGGATTACTTGTACGTACTTCGTAATACATAGTAGCTTAGAAGAAACGGTTTTAATAACGACCTCGCACGAATGAATAGCGTGAGACCGGCTCAAAACTAACTTAGTTCTGCTGGCGTAGAAGCAGTGGTCTGGTCTTGCACCGTTCTTCGTGCTTTACAGCTTGGAGTGTGAAAACTAGCTTCGCGTGTAATGAGCAGATATAGTTGTGTGACGTGTTTCGCGCTTACAGCTTAAAAGCGTAATAGTATCGAAAACAAAGAGCTGCATGCGATGTCACAAAAAAAACTATTTTTGCGCTTACGGCTTGAAACCAATGTTGAACGTACGAGTACGAGTTTCGCGCGTAAGAGATTGAAACTGGACTCATTACTCGTACATGCTACCTGCGTAGATGGGTGACAGCAGTCTCCTTACCTGCTTTGCGCGTAGAGCGTGAGAGCAGTCTCCTTGTAGCAACCCTGTCGAACGAACTTGATGAAACTCGATGAATAAAGTCGATGTCAATGCTGTTGGGTAGATGTTGATCTTCGGAATTGTTAGAGAAAAAATCCTATTTCTCCGCACTTGAAAACTTGAAATGTCTTCGAACATAGAATGTGACGAGCTTGCCGGGAGACGTCGTTCCGTGCTGCCAGTCGGTGTGTAGACCAAAGGTCGAGGCTCATAACCTTATGGAATGGATTATGTCGAGGCTCTGTCTCTGTGAAAAGAGATGGCAGAGGTGGCACCGAAGTGCCTGTGAAGATCACTTGTGAAGAAGAAAAAATATATCGTTCGGAAAAGGCGCTCGTGTGGCCATAATAAGAGAAGAGAAGAAGAAGGCAGGAGTAGAAGGAGAATTAAGAGAGAGGAAAACTGGAGTGAACAGGTGTGCGTGAGCTGCACCTGATCATCACGGAACAATGTCCATGCTATGGACAGATGTACTCTACGGGCTGTCATACTGGCCGATGGTCCGTCAATGGTCCCTGTACCGTTCTATGCAACGTCCCCAGGACATTCTATGTAACGTTCCTTGACACTTCTGATGATAAGCCAGTTATAACTTGAATGTACAATATACCGACGAAAAGTAGCAAACCTCGTTTCCCGCATATCGTATTTATCCGCATCTAGACTAAGATCCTTACTGCAGTGTACTCAGGGTAGTGACTACGAATCAACTAGAATCTAGTGATAGTAGACAGCAGAGTCCATATTCCAATATTTTGAAGGTTTGGGCTATACACGACAGATAGCTCATGTGTCGTGTATAGTTCAAGCCTTCAAAACATGTGCAGATGAGCTACGGCCCAAAGCTCAAGCCGGGGAAAACATGGGCAGCTCATGTAGCTCCTATAATAGCTAATCTTGGGCCACCATAGATACCATGTAACCTCGTCCACGACATATACCAGGTATACCCGGTAGTAGGCAGCAGAAAGTGCAAGATGCTCGCACTGGACTAGGAACCTCACCCTGAGCGACGGCGAGGAGGAGACGATGTGCGAGGCGGACGCCCACTGGCCAAAGCTTACGGTGACCGGGACCACCTCCTCCAACCAGTCGTCTGGAGTCTGTGAGAACGTAGCATCCGTACAGCAGAACGATCTCAGCCGAGTGAGGCGAACAAAGCGTGGAGGATACTCGTCACTCAGAGAGGAGGCCAGGAAAGAGACGACACGCAACGTCGAGCTGCGTGACGACGTGGAGGGTGGTGGTGCCGGCGGAGAAAATGAGACAGGGCTGAGTAGCGGAGGAGGGAGGTCTCGATGAAAGCCGGGACACCGTGTATGGTCGACGGGCACTGAACTTGAAAGCAGATAAAAAACAGTGAAAAGCGAATACAATTGAGCTTACGAGACACGTCATATTTCTGTTGTTCACTTTTCGAGCCCCCGAACCAGTAGCCTTTACCACATGTCTGAATTAGTTTCTAGGATAAAGTATAGAAATCATCGATTGTTTTTAGGTAAGACTTTAGTATGGTCGACCAATGCTTCAACAACAACAAAAGACGTCTGTTATTTTCGGGAAAAAGTCAAAATGGGTAGGGTTGGGGTTAGGGTTAGGGTCTAATATTGGTGTTTTGGGATTTTTCCGAGGTATCCCCTCTCATAATACTGGGACCACACGCCGGCCAAAACCAATTCCCTGACTTCTACGCTTTATCCTAGATAATAAAGCAGTTGGTGGTAAAGGCGGCCCCCCTGAGTTCATTTTATCATAATCGAAATCCTGGAAGCAATCACTATAAGCACTGCCCCTGAGCATGCCTTTTTATTTATTTATGTTCCCCCGAAACTCGCTATTATACCCCGTTGCGTTGGCAGCAGGGAACTACTACTGCTGCTGCCTCTACTACTGCTACCGCTTCTGTGCTGTGCCCTTGCTGCTGGTGTCTGCAATGTGGTGAGTTTCCCAGACACAGATGCGACCCTAACTTAATCGCATAAAAGCCGTCTATTCATCATGGGGAAGCCCGGAGGCTTTCATGTGGGATGTATAATAGCAGTTTTCATGAGGCAGGCATGTTGGAGGAACTTCTGTTATATAGCAAAACCGATACGAGGTACCTGGTATAGCATATCGAATGAGTTTATACCACCTTAACTCATGCAGGTACCAAGTATGTGTGCTTTCGTACGAAAGCTGTTACGACCGGTACCCCGGTGGGGGGGGATACCCTGATATTCATTGAGGCGAGGGCCTCAATTACACCTCTCTCTCAAAATAGTTTTGGTTTTTGTATATTTTTGCAAAACCCGACAAACAATCCCAAGGGAAAGTCACTCTTCCGAGTGAATGTGATCCGATGAAAAATGGTCTGACGAGTGACGACTGATGATGCCAGCATCGTTTGTTGTGCGGCGTCGTGCCGATGCTACCCACCCGCAGGAGGCCAGATGAAGTGGTTTCGGGGCATAAACGGCGGGCCGTGGCGCTGTGGTTGCTCTTGATCTTGGGCACTTTAGCATGTGAGCAACATTTATTGATATGTCGTCTCCTAAGAAGAAGCATTTAAATCATGCACACTGACGTATGTAAGTTGTGTGGTTGTCCTATCCGGTACGATGCCACGGCGATGAACTGCAGTGTGTAATATGTACATTGTATCTGTGACGTAGTTTGGACCGCAGCGCGTGTATCTCTCTAGCATGAGGAATCAGCACGGACACTGGGGATGCTGGATATCGACGAGTAGAAGAACGGTTTAATGTGAAGACAACACAAAGACACACCAACCCAAAGCCTTTTAGAATATGAGCAATCCTTCTTCACATTTTTCTCACCTCAAACCTCCTCCTCTCGGAAGCAACCACCCCCCCCCCCTAACCGCCATCACACAACCAGTATGATACTTAAGTTATCAATTTGAATATTAATTACTCCCCTGTGTTATGTATGTCTGCAAGTACTTCGTATCATATGAATATTTCGCTTGATATTTCGGCGGTTAAACAGTTGGTGTATTTTTGGTCTTCTCCTGGCACTGTTTGTAGCTGGCGACGGACACTCGTCTTGTTTGGACAGCGTCACACAAACTCTCTCGCAGATATCAGACAGAGCGTATGTGGATTATGTAGCTGTACAGACTTACAGGCCGCAGTTACCAGTGGTATTGATGTTGATATATCCAGTGGGGAGGGGGGACAAGGGCCTCTGCTCTGTGACCCCGGACCTGAGTTACGACTAGGAGGGAGCGAGAAAAAAAGAGCGTCGATAATAAATAGGATAGAGAAAAAAGTAAAAAACAAATCGTGCCTGGTAGTATATTAATGGTGGCGTTGGGCATAGACAGTACTCCAGACAAGAGCTTTGTAGCCAGTAGTAGCATGCAGTATTCAATAACAGCAGCTCAGACATACTTGGGCAGGGCGGGAAGGGGGCTTTGGTTGTAGCCCGCCTTTGTAGCTATGCCGCGTGCACGTAGTGTAGAATCGCATGGGGTAAAGCCGGGAGGGACGGAGATCTATCCGCCAAGGGGGGCATCTCTGCAGCTTGATCCACCAAAGCTTGGCGACCTGTAAAGAGTACAAGGTGCCGGCGGATGCTGCCGTACAAGTTCAGCGTCGAGCGCAGAGCCGTTTGTCAAAAGTCGTTTCCACAGCGACAAGTCGCGACATATTCCTCGACCCCCACCTTGTTCTGGCAGGGCTTATTTATCCAGCAAAGCCTGTCGATCCCACTGCATTCCTTGGGCTTCTGGTCCACCGTTAGGCGAGCTCCGTTTGTACATTTGACTTCTGTACGTACACATGTAGTAAATAGTAGTCGCAACAGAAACCGATGAGACTGCATCCTTAATATATAATGGAGCTCCTATTACAATCTGTTAGTGCGGATCTTTATGTGGGTAGGCCGTTCACAACAAGGGGCTAGGGAGCAAGCCCCTGCTGGTGGCATCAGGGTAGGGGCGTAGGCCCAACCCGACCCTCAGCCTAACCCTGACCCCAACCGGCAACCAAAACGGGCCAAAACGGGCCAAAAACACAGCTGCGCCGCTTTAGCAGATCAATAGATACAAATGCCGAGAACCTTGTGCACTGCGAACTTGCCTACCTAACTGTCAAGACAGAAACTACCTTCAAGGTCCGCGCTAACAGTAGACTGTAAAACCTGCTGATACAATGCTACTCCGTAGTCGTCGTGATGAGGACGTCGTTCTAGATCTTCAAACCTATGCCGGGTTCGGCATTCCCCGCAATGAACCCGCTTTAGCGTGCCCCACCGGACCCCAGCGACCGCACGACCATGCCATGTCCGCCCCACACGGCGGCCCTCCGTAACCCTGGCGAACGAACGGCCGCCCATGCCCAACTCGACGAGCAGGGGGGGGCGTGGGAAAGTGCCCTCCCGGGGTCGGCTCGCTCTCCCCCCGAGAACGGGGCGGATGCGCGGGAAAGAGGGGTTCCAAACTGTTTCGGAGGAGCTTCCCCCCCGGGTTATTTGTTTTCTTGTCCCATTATTTGGGCTTCAATTTGCATGGAAGGCGTTCTTTGTTCGGGGGTGGTACACCATACCCCCCCCGGCGGATTCGAGCTTTTCGGTAGGAGGCTCAAATCTTTACCATGAGGTAGCAGGTTCGAACTCCACCGGCTCCCAATTTTGTTTTAGCTTTTTTATTTACGAGTATGTACTATTGCTGCAGTAGTTCGTGACCACAGAGCTTGTTGTATCTCTCCAGGATCACAAATCAGCACGGACGCTGGGGGTGCTAGATGTCGACGAGCCGACATACCTAGCTATCAGCAGTTAGATAAAACTCTACGAATAAGCTTGCTCCATGTGCAACTGCAACACGCGCTTTCTGTCTCTTCTCGCTCGTAGAGCTTTCTCACCCGACCGAATGTCCTAGCTAAAAGAGCCAAACCTGATGCACCAGAGAGAAACATGCGTCATCCTGTCAGCAGTAACGGTAAGGGTCAAAGATGAAGACCTCATCACTAAAAGCACAGTACAAAGAGCGGCTAGAACCCGTCGATTGGAAAAGCTGACGGACGGCCAAATTGCTGTATTCCCCGCAATACCGTTCATGCCGAGTCCCTACAAAAAACACAGTATCCTAACTATGTTTATGCACTATAATAAAAGAAAAACAAGTCAGCTGTGAGATCGAGGATTTCGTCGAATCTCAACTTTCCAAGCTGCACACGAATTCCACATTATTTGTCTGGTACTATAAACTGCATGTTTTCGTGCTTGTCATTTTTATTTACCAGGGACCGTCCAAACGGAGCGTTTTCAAGGTAAACCAAAAGATAAAATCGAGAGCGAAGATGGCATAGGAAAATAGACTCATTCTGAATGGCCAAGTAGATGAAGGCAGGACCGAGGAGACCGCCCAGGCCCATTTCAGTTTCTCGATTGAAACCATCGTTTTGGGTGGGATTAATTACATCGAGAAATGGAAAGCTATAAGACGAACAGCCTCCAAAAGATTGCCCGTACAAGAGCGATGACCAAGGCCATGCCGACAACAGCAGCTACAAAAAACGCCCCGTAGACGAGACAGCCATAAGACAGAGACCAAAGAATACACGAACAACATGCCGCTGGTGCCAGTCAATGCAGCTTCCGTCACCGTAGCCAAACCTGTGGCCCGAGGTGCCGTCCTGATCGAATCGAGTGCTGCTGTACAGCTATAAAATCGTCTGGTGTAGCACGTTTGATGTTATTTGGCCAGCACCCGTTCTTTGTCCAGCCTCTATCTCGCTGTTTAAGATACCGGTGACCTTGAAGCAGCGAAGCATAGTCGGCTAGCCTTGTGGGCACACTCCCCTCTTTTGTTCAGGGCTGGGCGCCGCCTCTACCGCAGCTGGACGGCGCATCAGCTCTGGTGCTCCCCTCGACCGCTTGTTCATTATCGTTTTTGTTTTTTCCTTTTGTTCTTCACATTCTTGCTGCGTTCTCGTACTCCATCCTCATTTTTACCAAAATAAACAAGGTCTGTTCAATCGTTTTTTTATTTTTAGCTTTTGCTTTTCGCTTTTGTATATACTCCGTGTGGGCAGGCCCTTATGTCGTTGATATGGTTGAAACTCTGTGAAATACATGCCGCAATGACATACTGTGAAATTTCGAAAATTCAGCTTTGTTGCCTGTGCTCGACGCTGGCATCCATGCCGGGGCGACCGATGCTTCGTTTGCGGGCCGTGTGTGCTTTTCTCAATATACAGTACGCGACATGTGTTAATAATTTGGTAGTTAAGAATATCAGGCTGAGTTGTTTCTAAAAATAAGAACTTACAGGTAAGAATTTGTGCTCAGCGAGGAACGCTGCTCTAAATCATATACAATAGCCGTTAAGAGCCTACGCTCAACGTTGATATCACAATAAGCCGCGAGCCTTAGCAAAAATGTGAGTTGATTAACTGCTGTCGCGTACTGTATGCGGACAAAAATAAATGCTGCGCCGCCAAGATGATTCTTGTTTGCAGAGTTGGAGCTTTCCCGTAAATGAGAAGATAGGCGATACCATAGCCCCCCCCTCCCCTGCCAGATGATAAACAGCAGGCATTGAATACCTTGTTTAGATATTTGGAGGTGCGACATATTGTGTTATTTGCAAGTGCTGTTGCGCGCGCATACCGTACGTATTCGGTACACGCATGTGTGTTGTGTGCTGCAGGCGATGACACAGTGTTGATTAGGGAGGAGTGGAGACAATATATGATATAATACGTACCCTTGAATGTTCCCTATTCTTTGACCTAAGAATGAATGTACACATTCCCTGGCTTCGTTTAGAAATGTACCTAGTACACTTGAAATACCTCATACAGACGGTTTACGCGGTAGCCAGTAATCGGTACGTATCATGGCAGGTACCTGGCAGGTATGAAGTCAGTTTACTTCGGTCTCGGGGTGATTTCGGGCCTGACATTTCAGATAGATCGTCTGGTATTTTGGCGTTGGTTTTCGGGGTTGGAAAAAATGGATGGAGACACACATTAGGGAGTATATTGGCTTTGGTGTTTCGGTATTGTTTTTGGTTTTTCTTCTTGAGATTTGAAATTCAGGGTTTTGGTGTTTGGTACTAAATGTTCGCTTTATCCTTATTTCTCACGCCGATTGCCGTTTGATTACCGGACAACATATCCTAGTTACGACGGCACTGCTGTGTTGAATGCTGGGGTGTGGAGCACAACAGTACTGTGGTTGACAATTGTTTGTTGGGGGGGATTGAAGATTCACATACTTGCTAGGATTTTGGTTTTTGGATATGGTGGGGTGGGGTGTACACAGCCGAGAGGCGTTTGTTTGGTGCTATAGTGGGTTTTCGAATTTCGATTCTAGGAATGATGGGGCAATATTACCGGTAGTGTCAGATCAAAGGGATTTATTCGTTTGATGAACTTGAGGTCATCACATAGAAGAGGTTATTTAATATATATTTTGAATTTTCACTCATGGTGAGTATGACATGATGAGCGATGAACCAGGAACTATGTTCAGAAGAGGCTCTAGTTTTTTTTTTCATTGTGTATGGCAATATGAATGATGAGCCTAAATCTAATTTTTGGTTCGGGATTATGGTAGGATGGCATGATTTATTTTATGAGAACGTAATAAGAAGAGAGGCTAAAGGATCATACCAAACGTTGTATCTCATCATTTAATATAACCTTGTGTGATTCATAAAATCAGTGCGGTCGTATATAGTATTGTCGGTTCTTCTGACAATATACTTAGGTTTTAGTTATACGTTATGTACAATAAAAGGAAAATCAATGGTTGCATGATTTTGTGGTTTTGAGTACTTTAGTCTGCTCGGAATGATACTTAGAAAAACATTGTGTGGAACTCTGGCTTGTGGTAATTTGGGAACGTTGGCACTTCTCGAATGCTGGAAAACCTTGTTAGCAATGTCTGATGACTTACTGAAGTCATGTACCTGGTATTGTGTTTGCAAGATTGAGTAGAGGATAGCTGAGAGAATGGAATGCACCACTACATCGTCGAGCCTCCTCTGGCTTGCCTATTTTTCTTCT
Source organism: Costaria costata (assembly GCA_036873775.1). NCBI lineage: Eukaryota > Phaeophyceae > Laminariales > Agaraceae > Costaria > Costaria costata. The sequence continues at coordinate 1,576 of JAYJME010002894.1, read as the reverse complement.
CCAGCGATTTATATTTTTCTTCTCCAGCGATTTATATAGTATACACCTTGGTCTTCTAACCCGACATGCCTGCATGCGGGCTCCACGCGACACCTACCTATCCACTTGAGAACGGCCAACCCCTCCACGAGCTATCCCAACATGGATGGCATTCCGGGTTAGAAGACCAAGGTATCTGTTATATTGATCGGTGAAGAAGAAGCATTGGAAGGCCAGAGGAAGCTTGATGAGACTGTGTCTGGAGCGGCACTCCATCCTCTCAATTGTCCTCTCGAAAATGTTCCAAAAATAAACATGACTTCAGTCAGCCATCAGACATTTCCAACAAGTACTTCCAGTAACCGCTGCTATCACACCCCCGACGGCCTGGAATGTGGCAGCTAGCCTCCTTTGTAACCACTGCCTGGTTGGTGAAACTCCGACGTGCTCCGTCGCTGCATCGTAGAGATGCGAGGGTCTATGGTAGAGGTGCACCATTGTTTTCTGACGCTCCTCACTTGGGGGGCTCCATACCATACCCAAACACTGTTTTTGAGTAACCTGAAAGGTCCGCCCGATGAACAACCCACGGACTAGGTATACAAACAGAGCACATTGCAAAACAAGGATGACATTCCGGCAACGTTGGGTTAAGGAGCCCCGTCCTTCAGAGACAATTGTTGCCTAAAGCACTACCTCTATCGTAGCACGCGTCTACGGCCATACCCGAATTGAGTACGCCCCTCCCCTCGTTGTCATATCCCTACAGTATACCACCCGGGTGGTGATTGTTCTAAAATTCCAAACGACAACCTACTTTATCACCCGGGGTATGGTGTACCAGGTATATCACACCCCCACAGTATATGACAAAAATCCCAAACCCAGACTACTACGTATCACCGGGGAGGTGTTATACAGCGTCATATACGGTAGGTGCGCCCCTACTGTAACAGCATGCGTCCTCTGTTTTGTAGAACGCTTGAGGCGGCAGGATTCCGCGACAAATAGCTATTCGCTTAGGACACTTGCTACAATAGACGATAGAGGTAGCACTTTTTGGCTGAAACGTGTTCTGGCTGATGCGGCTACTTAACCCAAAATCGTCGGAATTTGTAATCTGCTTTCGTTACATGTACCTCTACTGTAGGATGGGTTTGTTCATCGGATGTCACTTTTACTTGTATCTAGAACAGTTTTCGGATTGGGTATATATCTCCTCAAGTGAGAGGCCCTAAATATTTCTGGGTGCACACCTACCGTAGCATGCGTCGTAAGTGACGTTAGCCAACTCGGCACGATAGCTGGCGAAACCAGCTGATGGCCTTCAGACTACTTACCTGTACTGCAGCAATAACGCCCAACACTAATTCCAAGTAAATTGCACCCGAAATGGTGAGTGCAGTTTTTAAAGGGTTAAGCGAGGCGGGCGAAGCGAGCCAAATCGGCGCTTCCCGATCGAGGGGGGAAGCCCAAATGAGAAATAATATATCCAGCAAAATAAAAATATATACCGTTGTCACCGGGCGCTCACGGGCCAGCATCCCGATTTTCCCCACTCTGGAACCCGGCACGAAAATCGGAAATCCGCGAGATT
>JAYJME010002893.1:0-12913 GCA_036873775.1 Costaria costata | reverse complement strand
GGGGCCCGCCGAAAAAAGAAAAAAAAAATCCCGCATTCAACAATCCGTCCTGCAAGTGTGAAAACCCATTAACTCGGAAAGTCGGCACCTCCGGGACATGATTAACTATGAATCCAACTAATAACTAGTTGGCGACTTAAGTCGTGCCGGCTCACAGCTCCACCATTTGGGCTCGTGCTCAGAGTTACTTTATTGTTTTGTTTCCTCTTCCGAGCTGTGGCTCTCCTTTCCGACTTGGATTGTTTCTTTGTGTTGCTCTTCATTTGTTTGTTTCACTTCTATTTTTAGTTTTAATTTATCATTTCTTTATTTTTTAATTACTTTTTGATCTATTTCGTATTCTCTCTTTCGATTTATGTCGGTTGCTGGCGTAGGTATATTGTGCCTGTCATCAGTGCGATGGCACGACATTGAGTTGTCTAATGCACTGCAAGGCATTATCTCTGTGTCTTACTTTGTAACCACAGAGCGTGTATCTTCTAAGGTGAAGAGTGAGCACGGACACCGGGTGTGCAATTATAGATGCTGAATGTCGACGAGTAGAAGAACGGTGTAAATATGAAGAACACACACACAAACTTGAGTAACTGAGAACAATCAACCACAACACGAGTGCAGTGGTGGTACAACTGCAAAATGAGGCAGATAGCGAACACCTGACCTGTGTCTGCAGCGAACACCTGTGTTTGTGTTCTTCGTTCTTCACATTAAACCGTTCTTCACATTAACCCCTTTAGAGCCGGAAACGGTTTTTGGGGACATAACTACTTGGAAATAGTGTGGGATAATTTTATGTAGGGGTAGTAGTAAAAGGGTTAAACCGTTCTTCTATTCGTCGACATCCAGCATCCAGCACACCCAGTGTCCTGGTACTTACGATATACTTATGAAATACTTATGATAAACGAAGACATTAGTTTCTGCATCAAAAGTTCAACGGTGAAGTGTACAGCTAGGTGTGTGTAAAACGTAAAATAATTGCCCGATGGGTTCATCTCGTCAGCCATGGCTGCCGACGGGAGAAACCTCGGAAGATTAAAAAAAAAACAGCCCGATCTAAAAAAGTTACACCGTTGCTCCCAAGAACGAGATCCCTGCCGACGACGCCAAATGCAGAACGGTAGTCCCGCAGCAGGTAGATCTATCTCTTCGTTCAGTTTGGGTGTGGAGACACACCGAGGTGGGTTTGCGTGGTGTTACCACACTCTCGGGGTCAGCAACAAGAGGTAATCTCAGAAGCGCCCCGGAGAGGCAGGATGGCCCTCAAGCATCACAGTGATAATGAGGCGGTACGATCTAGGGGATAGGACCTGGTATCCACAAATGGTATATTAGCAAATACATATTGTACGATACGAGGTCACGTATACTGCCTCTTTGTGACCCCGGATCTTTGTTACGACTAATTATGGAGGGAGAGAGACAGAAGTGCGAAGATAATAAATGGGAAGAAAAAAAAAGTATACCATGTACGGAAACACTACTACCGTAAAGATAACAGATCCCCTCCAAAACTATCAAGCGGATTTTCTATTATAGACAACGGGGAGAGCGTACGGTAAACGCCGAGCGATTTGTCTACAGAAATGAAATTGTGTTGTTGTGTGGTACGATATGATATGATATTATATGATATGATGTGTATCATGTGCCCCCCTTAGTTTGGAGAAATTCGTCTCGGAAACTCCTAATATATATATACATACATGGTATTAATTAATCTATTATTAACTACCTGGTATTATATTAGGGGTGTGTGTTATCTTGCTGCGTGTTATGCAGTACGGCACCAGCCAGCACCGGTCGGCGCGAAGGCGTGTTTCTTTGTATGGTATGCCTCATATCATATAATACCTGATATATCACGTCATATACTATCATCATATCGTATCATATCATACGATATATATGCGTGCGCGAAATACCTTCGACTACGAGTACGCACATCAGAGTCATCGTGTCATGGTGCTATCGACACACCATCTCGTACGTATCATATTATAAAAGAAAAAAAAAACGTCAGCTGTGAGATCGAGGATTTCGTCGAAACTCAACTTTTTTGCAAGCTGCGTGGGATGCTTCGATCGCCATAAACATCAGATTGATACTCATGCTCATTCATCATGTTTGCTGCTTGAAACCTGCTGCTATGGGCTACGACTGACAGTGAAAACACTGCTTGCTGCCATGTACCAGGTAGCATATACCGGTAGCTTGAAACAGAACAACCTCATCATCATCATCAGAGATTCGCCGCTATCATCGTGCAGTCGACTTACTACCTACCTCACCAGCAACTGAGGCCGTGCCTTAATGCCTTAATTAACCCCCTCCAAAGACCATTCCAACACATTTTTTTTTAGTATTATTATTTATTTATTTTTCCCCATCCCATTTGCTACTGTGTTGTATGATATCTTCGCCCTTTTATAACGAACGTTGGAACGGTTACTGGCTGTAAAACGGCATGATATTGCACAATCCGAACAAGAAATAAATGGTGCTGACAGCTATCAGACTGAAAAACAATTGCGTGCGTACCCTGCACGTGGTACCCTGCTTGGCTATCTTTCAAGCACACGTTCCAATACACCGCGGCTTTTCACTTTTCGACGGACTTTTTGGACGGGCAGCAACAAGTCTTTTCACCTCGAGTACTGCTGTAATGCTGTAAATTAATTCAGGACCGGTCGGACACATGGTAAAATCCGTGCTAGATTAATACCTGGTAGTCAATATAATAGTATAGACAATACGTGCAGTGATTTGTGCTTAGAGAGTTGATCGTTCGCCACCTTTCTGTTGGAAAAGAAGCGTGGCGCGGGTGGGGGGTCATGGGAGCACACGATAGGGGCACATGCACATGTAGCCGCCACAGGACTCGCCTATCGCCTGCGCCAGGAAACCCGCCGTGGTTTCGGGCCATTGCCTGGCCAGAAAAGGCTCAATGGAAAAAAAAAGAAAAAAAAAAACGGGACACTCTCCTCGTGAAAAAAAATGGGAGACTATGGCGGTAAAATTATGTCAAAAGTGTGGAACCGCTGTTCATATAACCGGAATTCCAGGAGGATTCCCCGAGAGCACAAATATAACTAACTTAACCCTAACCCTAACACTATCAGACCCAATCAACCATTGGATTAGGGTTAGGAGCAATAAGCCCTTTGTCTCGTAAACAGTGTGACAACCATTTTGTCCAAAAAGTGGTACGCTCTACTATTAATATTACCCGTCGGGCCGCGACGGCGAAATAAGAACAATTCATACCAGGTATGTCATATATGTGGGGAGGAACCCCCGTTCGACTCGACGTCTGTGGTACTTTCCTTTCCTACCTGGGTAGCGAACATGTACTATATACCAGGTATAGATTACTCCCGATGGTATTATTTGCGTGTAGTGTTTTAGTGTTGTTGTGTTTTCTTGGGTGGCTAGCACGCTAGCACCCCCTGCTCTGACGCATGCCTTCCAAGTATGTTTGCGTGCTAAACGAGGAAATTATTATGTTCCGTGTCAGAGTCAACCCGTTAACACGCCATCAACACACTCGCTGCCTCAGCGACGGGGCGACGGTACGCGGTGCATCCGGCTTAGAGTCGACATTCGCAACATTCAAGGTCCCGCCGAACACCCTTCCTTTATCTGCCATAGCCCATAAGGTTTGCACATATATAAGGTTTGCACGTTTGCATGGACGCAAGCCCCTCAAACCTCAACCCTATTATTCGTATCATAGGGTCAGTCTTAACACCAAACTTGTTTTTTCTGAAATTTCAGTTTTCCCTGAAAACAGAAGAGGGCTATTAATTATTTTGGGTGTCTTTTTTTGAGTATTTGGCCTTAGCCGAATAGTTTTTGGGTTAACTTTTCAACGGAGGCGACATTATGTGGGAGTCTTTTCTTTTGCCGCTCCTCGCCCCCGGTTCGCGGTGCGGCCGGCCGCCTATTTTTTGCCTCATGCTTACCATGTTTAGTGTACCCTTGGCCTCATGTTTCCATTGTTTGCGCTATGTAGACTCGTAGTGGCCTCGATTTTGAGAGACCAAGCTGAAGGGAGTTGCCTAGAGCTGCAGCTATGGCCTATGCAGCAAGCTGAGAGAATGGTTGGGGGTCAAGGGTAGACTATTAGGGTAGTGTATAGGGTTAAGCTTAGGGTTACGGTTAGGGCTAGGGTGTGTCTCTCGGCTCTTTCAGCTATTAATAGTATTCGTAGTAGTGGATTATATATGAGATGTTGCAACCTGCCGGGTACAAATAGGCTCCCCTTGTACCTTGTATTAATCCTATCAATAGCTGGACTATAGAACTCGTATACGAAGTACGAAGTAGCAGGTATTTATATATAACCTTGTACGTAAAAAAAAAACATAGCATAGTAGTAATTAACTTGACCCATTAAGTCTACCAGTAATACCTGCACGTATGCAGGTACAGGTATACTTTGTATTATGTGCGTGTGTTCTTCCATTATTTCGTTCTTCCTACTCACCGGCATCCAGCACACCCTCGATACTTGTGTCCCCGTGCTGATTCTTCATCCCATAGGTTTAGAGAGATACAACAAGCTATCTGTGGTCGCAAACTATGAGACAGAGAGATAATACATGACATGACGCCTGTAGTCTAGCACGCGCGATCGAAGTATCACACCAAGCTTGCAAGTATTGTATGATTTTTCAGGAATTTTTCCATGCTCTCACCTGTGTTTTTTTTTGTTTCAAAATATACGAGGCGATTGTCGACTATTAATAGGCAATGAATGCAATGCCCAAACTGGACACCAAAATACAGAACAGCAGAAGACACTCTGACCTCTGTACACCAGCCAGACAACCTACGTCTACCCGTACACATGCATCGAAAAATCGAAAAGTAAAAAGACAGCGAGTGAAATGCCAGACGTTAGTGGCCACGAAAGAGCACGCATCATCCGCAGTAGTAGCTACTAATATCAGTACATGACAGACCCACCAAAACAAACTTAGCAAGGCTGATTGGAGTGTCATATCATATCATACGATGATACGACGAGAGAGTGTATTAACCCTTTGGGATTTGGAGCAGCAATAACGCCGAAAAAGCCGACGATTATTACAGCATCGGTCACACGAAGTAGCCTAGCACTATGATAGCACTATAAATACTAATAGAACCAGTAACCTTACAATGAGGTTCAAGGTGATGTACCCGAGCCATGAACACAATCCATGGAGAACTCCGACATGCGCCCTGCATGATACTAGTCGTACTGCTGTAATGTTGTTGTGCGCTCCCACTATTAACATACTTCGAAGTAAATTACTACCAGGTAACTATTAATATATCATACGGTGGATAAGACGGTACGACCTGAAGTACTTGTGATTGGTATGGCTGGGCCCCTCTATTAATAGAATCGATACCAGTACGAGTTATGTTTGTGCTCGGACAGAGTACATACTACGGCATGCCAAGGCGTCGATGGGTAGAAAGAACAAAGAACGAACACACGCATCTGTATCATAGACACACGTAGACTACAGGAGCACGGTGTTGCTGTGCGACGTTGTTGTTGTCGTTGTTGTTCTCAGATCAAATAATCGCCATCTTCCATCTGCGAGGAGCATGATGAGTCCGTGGCCACAAGTAAAATAAGTACGTACGAGTATGATATGATATGTACAGAAGGAAGCGTTTCCCTCATCGGCGCTGTTCTTTTTGCGCAAGTAACATACTGCAGTATGATGTATGATATATAGCTGTAACTGCTTTGATTGCGAACGAGAGAACAACTGCTGAAAAAATAAAGCTTGGATTGACTCACAGGTTGACTACTCGTACATCTTAATATTAATATTTACTATTTGGCCATTTGAGTATTTGACAAATTGACCGGCTTGATTGATGATAGATGGGAATGGGAACGAGATGACATGCGGATTATTAGTTGCATGCAATAATATATATACCTGGTACCACGGTACCCGTTTGGAGGTTCAGCTGAGTGCCGGGAAAAAATGGCGAATACGTATATACGTACATATAATATCATACCAGGTACCTGGTATAAAATATCATGCAGCGAGTTGGCAAAATTCGATGTAAATCGACGGGCAGTGGGATTAGTGAACCGTATGCGCGATAACAAGGAAGGCATGTACCGGGGGGAGGGAAGGGAAGACACCTGTGACAACGGCTTGCTCAGAATGCCGCTGGGGGAAAAACCTTTCCCTATTGTAGTTGAGCTGGCGAGCAAACGTGGTGGTAAACATAGAGTAAAAGAAGCATCGGCCACACGAAGAAAGGCGTGTTTATTAGGGGATAGGGGATGATGCTTTCCTTGTCGGATCCCAATTTAAGAATTCAAGGGGTTGTGCGACACCCGCGTACATATATATATATATATACTGGCACAGTTTAGCAGTATTAGTAATATCATATTATAGTATGGAAGCGCTGTCGTACACTGGATGCTCACACTGTATTCTTCCACTGCAGAGATATTGGAGCCTGTCCTGTGACCACGGACTTGAATTTGAACAACAACCACAACAGTTACTCGTACATGTTAATATTTTATAATAAAACCGCACGTCTCGCTTGTTTTATCGCTATGATGCACACCATAATCAAGTCCCAAAAGTGTCATTGTTATCGTATATCATATCATACTTCAGGGCCGGAAACGGTTTTTGGGGACACAAATACTTGGAAATAGTGTGGGATGCTTTTTGGGGTATTATAGTAAAAGGGTTCCTTAACACCACATTTCGTTTCATATTTTACCGAAGTTTCGCACTTATGCGAAGAAAATGTTTCGCATAAAATCGAATAAATGCTAAAAACGTAAACCCCGCAAAATCACGGCTGGCTCTAATTTTTATGGGAAACGCGAAATAAATTCGGTTTTTAGCTAAACGAGATAGACGATCGGGCAGCCGCATCGTGTAGCACCGTCTATAGTAGGCCGTGCCACTACTCGCAAGCGCACAAGACTGGCCAGCGTCATGCCCAACGCCATGGCCGATCGCAGAAAGCGCTGTGGGTTCTATCTAGGCTCTATTCGTCGAGTTGACAAAGGCGATGCATCGAGGTAGCCGAGCAGATCAACTCGCCGAGAGCAATAACTGACAGTCTTGTCGCGGCCGGCGATGTTGCGCGACGGTTTGGTGATGGGTTCACTCCCCGAGGCGCGGGCACCTGCCTACAAGCCGCACATATTTTTTTTCGCCTAGGGCGAAAAGTGGTGCGGCGCTCAAATACGGATGATGCGCGGCAAGCATCACCACGCCCCCCGGCCGGCACGTGGTGCGATACGCGCAATTCTGACGAAAAATAGGCTCCAGCGCATATTTTGCCCTGTTTACACGTCGCCGTGTATGCTACAGCGCGGCAGGACCTACGAGACGTGACTCGTGGCCAAGAAATTGAGGGTTGAGAGACGCAAATAATTCAAGGTTATCGTGATGATGGAGCTCCTACGAGTATTACGATCTGTTATGTTACGTAGCGCGGAATTTTATGTGGGTACGTAGGCTGTTCACATAAACGGGCTATTAACAGGAAGCAGCCCCTGCTGGTAGGATCAAGGCAGGGGCGTAGACCCAACCCAATCCCTATTACCCTAACATTTTAACCCTATAATATACCTGGTACACCCCCACCCTGACCTACCCAATTATCAAGACAAAAACTATACCTTAAAAAACCGCGGTAACATAGTGACATATTGCAAGACCTACTCTTGTGTGCAGATGACGGGACAACAAAAATATATTAACAGGGGCGGGTGGGCTTTTGTGGGACTTTGTGCGTCGGTTTTCGCCTCCATTATTATCGTTTTTCGTATCGTGGACCTCGACTTTTATTTTGGTGCTTCGATTCGAAAACGATCATATCGTTATCGTTATCGAAGTTTTTTTGGCCTTCGATCGTATCGAAAATATTCTCATTATTAGTATCATATTACGAGGTACCAGGTATTATTATTTATTATTGCGTACTATGCTTGCCATCCGACAATGTGCAGCATGACCTTCAACGTTGATGACTCAGAATATTCCCCAAAGAAGAAAACCTCGGAAGCAAAAGAAAACCTACGCACCACAGGTCTACCTCCCCCCGAAAAATGATTCGTTTCGATATCCAACACATACTGCTTGTACTGTACCAGGTTCTATTGGTAGTATTATACAAGCTGGAGGCCAGTCCGGCCAGCAGTCGCAGCCAACTATGCCAAAAAAACAACAAACAACGTGACAACAGAGAACAATCAATCGCAGCGTGCACACACAAACAACGTGAGAACTGAGGACAGGCAGCAGAGAACAATCGTAGTACTCGTAACAGCAGTAAGTAGTACTGACTGTAGTGTGCGCCGCCGGGGGAAAGGCGTCTTCGTATCCCCCGCAAGTTGATCACTTAGCTTCCAATCAACCAACCCAGTCAACCAACAAAACGTATACCAGGGTATACAATACCTGGTACCTGGTATACAATACGAGTACTCACAGTCCGCCAAGTTTTCCAGCGTAGCGGAGAATGGCGGCGCTCTGCGGGAAGACCACGCCGTCCACAGCCAGGGTCGGCAGCTGCTCGAAAGGAAGCTCTGTAAGAGCATGCACCAGCAGACGACGACACCACGCACAGCAGGGCACAACATGGCACACCGCACAAAGCAGGACGGGACGGACGACAGACGACAGCAGTAGACAAGAGAGTCGGTGAAAACGCGGCGGGATTACGAGACAACAGTTATGTACGTACAGCAGCATTCGCATATCTCCGGCTTCGGTGACCACACAACGACTTCGCCAACTGCGGGAAGGATCGACGCCGCCTCCACACAGCCTAACGCCACTGCGGGTAGTGTTTGCGCCGGTGCTTCTTGCTGCCAGGGACTCCTGCTTAGGCAACAGCAGTCGCGGCACGTCCTGCGGTATCAGGCTGCCATATCATCCCGGATGTTTCACTTCACATCTACGTATATGTCAATACTAAATCCCATATAATAGCCAGTACTACTGTTCCGTATCTCTACGTTTTTCTCATACCAGATTTCATGTTGGCGAACTCATGGCGACTGACTCGCCGGTCCTCGAAGGGCACGCCGGCGATGTAGAAAGCAAGGCGGATGGCCTCGGCAGGACCAGGTATGTCGAAGTACGTGAGCACGATGGATGGCGGCAATGACGGCATGACAACTACTATGGTGTTTAACAGCTAGCTGCTGCTGTCTGTGCTGTGTGTGGGTGATCGTTTCGTTCTGCAAAGTGACAAGAGTGTACAGCAACATGGGCGGGTGGTATGCTGATGTGATATCGAGGCGTGTTTTTCGTAGGGGACAGGGTGGCATTACCTGTTGCATGGTCCTTGCCTGTTGCGTTTGTGTGAGCATGGCATGGGGGTGCCGCCGTCATGTCGATGACAAATGACGACGGTAAGATGTACCAGGTATAATGTGTTCGGTATGCTTCACACGCTACTGCAACACGGTCCATAAGTATAATACGTTACTTCGAAGTATCTCGCAACAGGGCTGCAGTTTTTTTCCATATAGAAGATTATTTACATTTTCAAAGAACGGAGAAAGCAAGGGGGCCCCAACCCCTCCCCCCCCCAGCACTGCTACTACTACTGCTGTATGTAGGTATAAATAGTAGCACTACTTACTTGCTTCTTCTTCTTTTACTACACGTGTATACTCCCGAAGTTCTCCATCATCTATCTCCATCATCTACTCGTATCTCCATCATCGATCTATCTCCATCATCAAGCAAAAACAAACCAACAAACTACTACTTACTACGAGCCACATTGATTGATTGTTGCGATGACGAGAGCTTTGAGCATCGTCTGTACTATACACACAGAGGCCCACGAATTCAAGAAAGAGTCCAATAAGAACGTTCAGGCCGAACGATATGCCATTGGGTACCACGATCTTGATTTGCCAAATCTTCCCATTTATACCTACGAGTATTCAAAATACATTTAATAACTACTCGCGGAGAGCCCAAACTTGGAAAATCTGTTTAAAAGGACAAGTCATTTTTTTTGCATCCGGAGCAAGATTGGCAAAAAATATCGAGATCTTCAGTCTAAAATATACCGATATCTTCCACATATATCTCGCCAGGGTACCGAAACACGTCTTAGTTTTGTGGCAGATTTTGTATCTCAAACAATTTCAAAATAAATCGAAGTGAGCCTAAGACTTATAGTAGTACGAGTAGCAGCCACTGGGTGTTACAAGACTTTTAGTTTGGGTGGTAACCGTAGTAGTAGGTCGAAATGACTTTAGCGGCTGGTCGTGAGTTCGAATCTCACGTCCACCATGAAAAAAACGTTCTTTTTTAAATAAAAAAGGTGAATTTCCGCATATATGTCAAGAATCTGATAAACACACGGTCCCTACAAGTAAAGGTCCCCAGAGATTGTTAAGAACTTCGGACAAGGCACGTACGGCCCCCTACGAAGACCAAAGACCACGCTGTTCAGAACGGGGGAAGAGTGTTGTAAGGTTTTAGTTTGGGTAGGTGATGGGTTAACCTTTTACCAGAAGCACAACAGACTAAATACCTCAACACAGAGAGGTGCGTTGGAGAGCCCTGGGAGAAAGCTCGGACAGTTCCTTTCAAAAGAAAATCCGATTTTGAGCCCTGCGAGGAGGAGAAGAAGAGTGCGGGCTTGCTTTGAATCGTGTGATAAATAGGTTAAAAAAATGGTAAGGTTTTTGCAAATAATGTCAAGATTATGATAATCGTGGGACCATAATGTTCGGCTCACTTTTTTGACGGACGCTTACAATATTTTTTTGCTAATTAACCCCTTTGGGGCCCCTAAACATCGACCTAAACAATGATAACATTCATTGGTGTTAGTAACCCTCTACAAGCAGCGTGAACGCCCAACGTCCAGCAGCACGGGGAGGATCATGTTGCGCCTCATCATCACGTACTACGTACGACTCCAAGAATTTTAATTCGGGACACCTTTTGGTATCATCCTACAATCACGCCGCACGCAGTGGGCGTTGCGGTCATCGTCGCTTTTTTAGAGGCCGATTTTCCACTCTGAAGTCCCCAAGAGGGTTAAGACTTGGTGTTCAGCAGCTGCGATCACTACACTAAATAAAGCCTATACGATAGGTTTCCTTTTGTTTCCTTTTGTTTTTTTTCTTTCGGGATGTTCTGAGTGATCAACGTTGAAGGTCACGCATGCACATTGTCGGATGGCAAGCACAATAATACTAGAGCTGCACCATATTTTTCCTGAGGCTCTTCACTTTAGGAGCTCCATATCACACCCAAAAACTGTTTTTGAGTAAACTGGAAGGGCAGCCCGATGAACAAACCCATGGACTAGGCAGTTAAAAAAAAACATGTTGTTGCCAAACAAGAACGGCATTCCGGCTCTAAAGGGGTTAAGGAGCCCCGTCATTCAGAAACAAAAAGGCCAAAAAGTGCAACCTCTATCGTAGCACGCGTCTAATAATAATAGTAATAATGATAATAATAATAATAATAATAATAATAATAATAATAATAATTATAATAATTATAATAATAATAATAATAATTATTATTATTATAATAATGATCGTCTATGCTCGAGGTTGCTGAAGGGTGATGCCATAGTCTAATAGGGTTTCAAGGCTTGCTCAGATTACGAGTAGTAGGTTTTTCGTATTGGCGGGACATAACTGTGACATCCCCCGCGTGCGTGCCCAGATGAGGGCTGGCTGTGGATGGAGGGGTTGCGCTGTGCGGGGAATGTCCTCGGGTCCTCCTAGGCCATGACATGACACCATGTATGTATATATACCAGGTGGTACCGTTATGTATAACATATGTCATGGCAAGGTGCGGGACTTTTCGAACATCTACGAGGGGCGTGGGGGAAGACTTCTTGCTGCAGCTAGATGATGATTTTTGTTTTTGCAGAAAGACGAAGAACCAGTCCTAAAATTACTTTTTCGTTGCTACTCCAGATTTCGAGAAAACCCAGCCGGTAGTAAGCCTATTTCCTGTTCCTGTTGTTGTATTTGCCATCCGACAATACGAGTAGTCGTACGATATGCACAGGGTGAATGTCAATCACAAGAAAAACGACGAAACATAATTGGCTTACGTATTGGGACGGTAGTAGTACCGTAGACGACGGTGGGGGGGGGGAGTTGTAGTCCCCAAGGCAGATAGACTCTAGATCTCGTGTCTCCAAGGCAGATACTGTCTTTAGGTCTTACAGTAGATATCATACCTGGTAGATAGTATGTATGCGTGAACATGATAGATAGCGGGTGGGTGGGTGGGTTGGTGAGTGGTTGGGTTGGTGGGTGGGTGGGTGAGTGGCCGTGTTACACGTATAATACATACGAGCCATTGCCGTACCGGCCCCGCCAGCGTATAGCAGCGGTCGTGCCACTATATAGTTGTTGGTATTGTGCCCGATGAAATCAATGCATTCGCGTGCTGTTCCCCAGTGTGCTTTTTTTATGTGTGTGTAGTGGTCGAATGGACACCAGTACAACACCGAGATGTTTTTACAAGTACCCGGTACGTAGTTTTACAAAGAAAAGCCGGGTGGAATTTAGCCGAAATCGGGGTTTAAAACTATTCCTGCAAACGAAAGAGATACAGTAGTAGCATATACCTGAGAAAGGACATCGAGTTAAAAGAAACCCTTGAACATCGTGATATGGGGCGGGTGTTCTTGCTGCGTGTTGTGACAAGAGGGGTGCTTCAGTCCTTCATCGTGATAAAAAAGTTGATAGCTTAAAGAAGGGTATCCATGAACTGTTAATATTACGGGGGACCATAGTTAATAGGACCTACTGTAGACACAACAGGATCTACTGTATACACCAAAACCAATTTATTTCCCTATTTTGGCTAACAATATCTGATCTATAGTTAATAGGATCTACTGTAGA
>JAYJME010002892.1:0-12914 GCA_036873775.1 Costaria costata | reverse complement strand
AAGAATCAGCACGGACAATGGGTGCGCTGGATGTCGACGAGTAGAAGAACGGTTTAATGTAAAGAACACACACACATAATAACGAAGAAATCATCATTCTCACAGCTGAAGTTTTTTCTTTTAGAGTAATATACATGGGGAGGTGGCTCGTGTGCCTTAGCTCACCACTCGCGATTGTGACGTGTGATGATCGCATGTTTTACCACCAGCGCCGTGAAAGTCTGAACTACAACAGCTCGGACAAAACAGCGCCATGTGAACGGCGCCATGTAATGTAGCCCATCAACACTCTTGATCTGGTCGGAAATGTCTGGAATGAGGAGGGGTATAGCTGTGTATCCTCGATTTGTTCAAGAGGGAGTGCTTCCTTGAGGGGGGATACATGTGCCAAGATTTTCTCCCATTGCACGGTCCACTACCAGTCTTGCGGTTGTCAAACATCACACATGATGAACAGAGATCACCTAGGGATAGAGTGGTGAAAGGGAAAGATACTGGTTACTGGGCCGGACAAATGGCGGTTGATCACTGCGGGGCCAGGGGATATGTCGTCCTTAATTCGCTATGACGGAAAAATTCATGCGGAAGGAAAACATATTTGGGGTCAGAGGGTCCCACGTTTTCGTCGACTGTTTGGTCCACGGTCATTTGTTTTGCTTGTGTGCCTCACAGCACAGAGAATACAGCGGGAGCATGTGGAGATAAGGCGATGAAGGGGAATAGTAGTGGCTACTGGATCGGCCAAAACGCCGTCGATCATGCCAGGGCCAGGAGATATGCTCTCCACGAGAATAAAACAGTTATGGCCACGATGTAAATTCATATCACGACATCGACGCCATAATTATCTAATACCCGGCTTGGGGTGCTTTCATGGCTGCATCTAGGTTGCGGTAACAGGCTTAAAGGTGAGGCTGGCAAATCGGGGAGACGGTCTTTGGTTTGCTCGCGGCATCGACACGTACTTGCAAGACTGCGATGACTCTCCCAGGTTTGCATAGTCGGATCCACTGGACACGTCGAGCATCGAGATTACCGGGGCATCATATACTGGTATTACCTTTGCCACGAAGGTCCACCGCTGCAGTAACGGTATTGCTGCGGTAGTTCTACCCCACGCTCAACGAAAGCTCTTTCGGGGTTAGGTATAAGCTCGCTTCCGATGAACGGAGATGAATCAATACCGAACCATCTTCAGATGCACACCATCTACAACCATGTAAATACCGGGATGCCACGTTTTGTGCTACCTATTCTCACCGATGTGGAGCTTGCTGGTGCAGAACGAGAAGATGAAGAGTGGTTCAAGGTGGGGTGAGCTGCCTGGGTTCGAGATGTACACCTCTGGCAGGCGTTATTCCACCGGATAGAAGTAGAAACCAAAGTACGGAAGAAATCAACAACTATGCGTGTAAGTTTTCGGCGGAAGATTTGCCGATTGTGGACCGTCGTGGCTGCGACGGCTGAAATATGGATGCGGGGGCCATACATAGGACTAAGCGAAAAAATGTGGGTAAACAGCGACCGACTCAAGGGGTCGCATCCATCCGTGTCGAGGGGCCTACATCAGAAAGAAGTACCAGGTGTTTCGTTTTCGCACAATACCCGGCGGCTCGTTGTAGCTTCGGTCAAACGTTTGGGAGCTGGATTTGGGTTATGAACAAGCCTTTGCAGCTGCTGTAGCGGTGGATCACAGCTAATAGAAGGCGCCCGACTGGTTTCGTTTTTAATGGTCCTAGGCCTCGGAACAAAAGCTTGCATTCAGTCCTCCAAGCACCTACCTAGAGCTGACAAACATCCCACTATGTCATGGTTCCAAAATGCAGCGGGAATCGTTCTGTCACTGGCGCGGAATTATCAGTGTTACCTGCACGTTGCAACCGCGCCACATAACGAGTTTCCCCCTGGAGTGCAGCCACGACGGCTTCAACATACCGCGCGGCAAAGTTAATTGGCCGTCGAATATCGGCGAGAAAGCCAAGCAAGTCCCGCACATTACGTCAGTATCGTATTTCCGATCGAACAAACACAAGCAACAATCCGACGGATCTAATGCGCGGAATGTTCTTGACACTCCACAGAGCTTGTTGGTCACCATCAACAAGTCCGTTTTCCAATGGCTGCACCAGCCAGTGTTTCCCTTTCGGTTACCTTTCCTTGAGGCTAACTTCAACTCAACCATGCCGACAGGTCCTAAATGTACAAGGGACAGACGGGTCTATGCTTCGAGAAATAGTGATTCGGTGGCGTTAAAAACAGCCTCAAGAATTGAAACGTTTATCGCGGTTTTCTCGCTAATAGCTGGAAATGCTACCTTGATCAGGCGGTGAGACATGGCTTCGCAGAATGCTGGAACAAATGGTGTCGTCCGCCCGGACCTCTACAACCAGGTGGCACATACCTGGCAGCAAGGGGAATAAACCAGCCAACGTTGTAGGACAGCCGATTTGTCTGCACCAAACGTACGTGAACTACCTCTGTGCAAAACGCACGCCAGCCTCCAGTGATTGTGCCGTAAATATGTTTCGCGGATCCCTGACTGGTCGCTGGTTGGGGGAAACGGCCCACGCCTGACCACCACTCCTTCCAAATCCATACAGTACGTAATTTTCGAATTTCACGAGCAATGTATCATTGTTTTTTTTAAACATTCGAATTACAATATTCAACTACTATTATTATGTATTGCGACATGTGATAACCCAATTGTCCGAGCTCTCCTCGGGGAACTTTACCTGTTTAAAAATACCGTGGGACATCACGGGACACAGGATAACCCCGTAGTCCCTTCAAGAACGTGTATATCTCGTCCCGTCCGAATAATAACGCACGCACGTTGAACATCTAGATCCTGTACTATGTAAACGCTGCCATCCCGTTCCCGTGAAAACGTTGTGCCGTGAAATACCGGCAATTGCCGTGTTTTTCCAGATGCCGTGAGATACCAACCCGTGATATGTATTGCCTTCGGAAACACCGCACAAACACTTACCGTGGCTTCGTGATCCCGCGAAATACTTCTCATTCCACAGGAATTCACAGCGTAGACCAGTACCTCAGCAGCCGTAGACACTCAACAAGAAGATCGGAAGTCGTGGGTTCGAACGTGGCCCATCTCAACGATACATTTTAATACTCAAATAGCTAATAGTTTTCCCTTTAATTTATTGCAACGTCATGAGGCCTTGATGTGCCGGTGTATGCATGTTTGCCAACCAAACAAGGCAACAACAAACATAAACACCCCGGTGTGGCATGCCTCCGTCGTAGTAGAAAACACGGGCACTACGCATACCACCATGATGTGGCCCACATGCATTCACGCCACACTGACGCAGTCCCGAGAAAAGAGGGACTTAGTTCAAACTCATACAATGGTATGCATGAGCGTTTTAGCTCCACACTTCATGAACGAATCCATGGATCCACTCTAAATGACCTGCGGGTATGTCCCCGCACTAAGGTCTGTATGTGCATCGTTTACCATCAGTCCGTTATTTCCGTGTCACGTGCAAACAATACCGTCCAAGTACCGTGTTGACTTACTGCCATCCCGCGAAGTCCCGTACTCACGATACCCTATCCAAACAAATCCCCGTGCAATTATCTGATGGCTTTCAAATCCAGTCCCATCAAATAGTTTACTTGCTGTGTCCCGTCATTGCATAACCCGTGCATATCCCGTGATGGTTATAACTCCCGTCCCATCAGGTACCGTTCGTGCCGTGTCGCCGTGTCCCGTCCAGTTGAAACCCGTATAATCCCGTGATGGCTTGATCCCACGGGAAATACCCCAATCAAATAAATCGATACGGAGGAAAGCCATGCTTGTTCTTAACACAAATACGTCATTGTGTTGAACATTAACATGAGAACGGAAAGTCTAGTCTCTCGATGTGGAAGTGGGGAAACCAATGGTTGATGACCTCTGCTTCCAACAAACAATATGTTTGGTGGTCAGTGATCTCTTTATGGGTATGCTGCTCCCTATACAGGCCAGTCAACATTTCTATCAAGTCGTACGTATTTCACTATACACTGGAAGATTCCCCTCGCTCTGGCCTCAAATTTAACGCTGACGTGCCCAAAAATATGTATTCGCTTATCTGACCACAAACCAATGCCAACCGCGTTTGATACCTCTCGCGTAGATATGGAATTTGGATGACAGCAAGGCATGTTCTCTTAACTGTTTCCAAGCACCCAGGTACGCACATATCTTGGTGTGCGGGTTAAGACAGAAACCAACACCGCTAAATAAACCCCAGCTCGACGAGAAGAGTTTTGATGTTTTTAGGTTTATTTCCAAGTAAGTGATGTTTGCCTAGTTTTCGCCGAAAAGGCCGTATTGCCGGCATATAGTGTTGCATTTCCTTGAGAGTGCACTTCAGAAGTCAAATTATCACTACAAATTTGGCTAGGGTGTCAAAACAATTGCATCGTGGCACTGCTGATTTGCATTTTCGTAAGAAACAAACTCTACGGAGAGATATCGGTAAAAAACGAACCTGGCATTCCATTCCCCGAATAACATCGGTTTACTACGGAGAATCTATTTATTATTTCAAGATGAAGTACGGGAAACGATTATGTTTCTCGTCTAACTCCAGCCTTCCATGATCTTCGATTGTTCGAGAAAATAGAAAGTTCACGATGAATCCATGGGTTTATCTGAAACAAATTTCACGATATATCCATGGGTTTATCTGAAACCTCCAAAGAGCACACACAGTATTCAACCTATCTAGCAGCATTGTGCACTTTTCGAAGTCACCCGTAACTTACTTGATCAGAGTGAAGGAAACTAATTACAACAGGAAAAGTGCAGTGCGGTGTTGCCTTGACCCTGGCGGTCAGGGCTGAGGTCGTGTCTGTCCAGTGCGACGTATATATTGCCAAAATATTGAGACTATCTGTAAATGAACGAATTGTTGCTGCACGGACGGTATATTTTTGATGGCAAGGGACACTTCGCTCGAGATAGCCTTGTCAAAACACAAACCTGAACCACGCCCCGGCCGATTCATTGATCTAGAAAAGGGGTCAAACATACTCTTACCCTTATGTATCATTCATGAAATCATGCATGCCCACGCCCAGTCTCTGTACACTTCCCGAGTTCCATGGATGAGATATATATTCTTCCCCTCATTAAGGACTATACATCCCCCCGTTAGGCTATACAAAACACGTAGTACGCGCGATCGAAGTATCGCACGCAGCTTGCAAAGTTGAGTTTCGATGAAATCCTCGATCTCACAGTTGACGTTTTTTTCATTTATAATACTGAGCAGAACTCAAGAAGGATAATATTGCTTCTCCCGAGCAATCGGCCTGACTGTTGCCGGCTTCAAGGGGTCTGATTAAACGTGGTACCATTTGTTTACAAATATATTGATATAAGTGGCCCAATGTGAAACCATACATTTTTTCTTGCAGCCGCGAGATAAAGAAACAAAAACTTTGACCTGGAACCACCCTTTGACAATAGATTTCCTCTGAGGGTTTCATTTTTCAGATTCGGACAAACTGTGTTCAGGGCATTGAACCTGAGATGTCTGTCTGCCACCTCACCGGTGTCGAGGGTAGACCATCTTGAATGTCGACCGAACGCAGTGACTATCTGGCCGCTGGTAAACTTCAGCCTGATTTTAACGCCTATATAACGTTGTGTACCACTTAGACGAGAGATATATATATATCCGGCTAAAGTCTGCTTCTAGGATATATCCCTAGCGAGTTTCTTTAACCAACGTGTCATGGCTGTTCGACATGGATGGGGAAGGATGCTCTGAAAAAAATATCTTCAAATAATTTCTTGTCTGCGAAGGACTGTCAAACGATGACGTCGGGGTGGCCAGGGGCACCGTATTTCAGGAAATACGGCCTGGAGCCGGTTTCAAAACCGGCGGTTTTATTAACGACACGTTGGGGAGGGCTATCGTTGAACGACTCTGAGTGGGGAAACATTGTTCTGCACACTGAGATACACCGTGAGCTTCGCGATACGTGCGACGCACGTCACATTACGCTTCAACGTGCGCACGGGCGTTGCTCGAACCAAACATAGCACTGGACGTGACTGTGATGGCCTTGAAAATGGCATAGGCTTCTAGTCAGCTTGGCAGATAGAAGCCAAATACCGAAGGGTTCAACTACGACTAACCTTTTACGAACTCCACCGCTGAACTTCTCTGTCCATCGCGTCGAACTATATACCAAGCAAGGTCGTCTCCGTAGCTCTAGGTGTGCTGCGGGGTAAAAATAGGGGTAGTTCCTCGACTCGGACACGGCAACCTTCACTATACATTTGCCGTGGTTGCGGTGTGCCGGGTCGGGAGAAACGGGCATCGTCTTTCACGATTTGGAGGTATACGTGGGACAAGGCGTTGTCATACGAGCTGGTCCAAGCAAAAACAAACTAAAGTATATCCGCCACGAATGCTTCACGCAAAATTTACTCGTGTAGACTGTCATATGTGTTGTATCATACTGACCGACACGAACAGCCGAAAAGGTGAGGAATAGAAAATGTTGTTTTGTGAAGGCTCTGGGGCTACCAAATGCTACCAAAATGAGTCCCGACCCACCATAGGCCTTGAAAATGGTCAACATTAGGTAGGCGTTTCCGTAGACAGAAACAATCGCTCTTCTAGGTTTTCGAGAAAAGCCCGTTCCAGGTACTCCACGGCATGTTTGTATAGCGATTCGCACGAAGAATCGAGTAATTGACTGCGTAGGACCCACTCAAGTCATACGTATCGCCAAAACTCGATGTGATACAGAGACTAGGTAATTAAAGGCAACTGCGTCAAATTCTACGTACATGTTTTCCGCACTCAAGCCCATATACATTCACGCAGTTTTTTGCTGGTAGATGAGCTGAACGTTTCCACGCGTGCTCTATGAATCCCTGTCGACTCTTTCATGAACGGTGTTTTTGGGGCGTTTTTCGTCTGATATATGGCATTCCTTAAGGCCCAAATATCCAAAAAAACTAAAAACACCCAAATATCTGGTTTAAAAAAACAAACCACCGTCCGTGGACGGGTCGTCAGGGACTTATACAACACCTGTGCAACTCTTCAACACCCATCACTAAGAACGGCGTGAACTTTCGATGCTGAAGAAATTTGGGTTGTTTTGCTTGAACCAACCTGTCATTGTTTGATAGTCGTCTCTCACATAGGCCTAGATTGGTCTCGAGGAGGATCTGTTGGTCTCGAGGAGGATCTGTTCTGTGAAACACGTGGACGGCAACCCCGACAATGGAAAATGCCGAACCTCAGAAGCCCGCGTAGTGGAAACAATCCACACAGGGCTGCGGCTTTGAATAATGAAGCACACATCAAAATCAAACTCGACCGAATACCCATGGAAGATGCAGCGTCAAATATGTATTGAAACTGAACCCGACCCATCCACGATTATAGCAAAAGCCCAACCGGCTAACCGGCCTACCACGACACCACTGGACCTGTCTTCCACACCACGAAAATCAACATCAAAACAAACGACAAAGAAACCACCAATCTATTGATATCAAGCGACAACACCGGCATAAACAGCCGTCGTCCCACCAAGCAACCTGGCAAGGAGCCGGTGATAGGCAAGGAGCCAAATGCCTGTGCAGCAACTATCGACAAATCCATACATGTCCCAATACGAAATACTTGTTATATGCCGAATCTTGTTCGATGACACAAGTGGAGACACGGGGTGAAATACGACTCTTTCTGTCCTCGGAGCCTCACAACGCTCCGGGGATACACAGTGGTGGGCCTAGACAAAGTATTGAAGGGCGGTCTTCAAGCACTACAGAAGGTTACACCAGGCATACGCGATGGTGCAGATGTCATCACAGCCCCCGTGTCGTACAGAAGTTGGACCAATTTCCACTCGGGATGCGGTGTTCGCACCCTGAGAGTTCCTCGTTCGGTGTTTGCCGTCTTCGTGCAGATGCCAATCATTAGTAGTGGCCTCCTGTGGAGAAACAAAGGGTAGACACGCAGTGGTTAGTCTGGGCGGAGGCATTTCGTCCGCTCCTATTCGGGTTTGTTAAAAATCGTTTGTTTTTTTCCTTTGACTCCCTGTATCGGGGGTATTTCCTGCCGGGCGTGGACGGGGCCGGGGGCGTGAACAAACAACCTTTTCCACGTAGCGTGATCGGTATAGATTGTCGTCCTGGGTATCTATAGCACCCCTGCAGTTGGTTTTTCACCTGCCTAAATGACACAGTGCTATCGATACGGATATCACAGTTTGGCCAAGCATGTTTGTCCTGACTGCAGGTTCTTCTCAACCATTGTAAGGAGCTGCTCAAACCTCGTGGGAACAATAAGTCTTCTTTATTTTTTCCGTTGTACGGAGGGATAGCTCATCCGGGTTGTAGGGGATGTAGAACTCCCCGAGTGAGCACCCTCAGAACATATTAGGTATACACCCAATCTGCCCGTCACTGACCCCAAGGAGGTTGTCTGCACAACCGGACCCTTGCAGCTAGTTTCCGCTGTGACCTTATGATACCACCTTCTGCCCGCGTTTGGTTTAGACTAGTTTAGTTTAGTTTTTATACACGCTTAACGCCGTGTGCATCCACATGTTGATTGAGCGCGTTAAATATTTTCCACGTTTGACGCGTGCTACGATAGAGGTTGCACTTTTTGGCTTTTTTGTTTCTGAATAACGGGGCTCCTCAACCCAAAATCGTCCGAATGTCACTCTTGGTAGCTATATTATTATTTTTTATGCCTCAGCCATGGGTTTGCTCATCGGGCAGCCATTCCAGTTTACTCGAAAACAGTTTTCGGATGTGATATGGAGCTCCTAAAGTGAAGAGCCTCAGAAAAACGTAGTGCAACTCCATCGTAGCATGGGTCGCAGGTCCAAATCGCCCCCTTTTTCGGCATAGGAGCCAAATATTCCCGAACCCTCAATATTCGAGCGCACTATGTTCGGGGGCTCCCAAACATTTCTTGGCGCTCCCCCCTTCCGGAGCTCTCTTCCTCGCCAAACCCGCGCTCGGAGACAAATTGAAAGGAAACCTGGCGACAATACCATGGCATAGATATTAATCAAGTACGTACAAAGTATTATTAATATTATACCCGTGTTGACCAATCACAAGCGGCATTGTCTGCGTCAACGATAGCCCCCCCCCCGAAACAAGCGATTTTCACTCACGAACGTTTCATGGCTGTCCGACACGAGGAAGGATGCCATGAAAAAAACGTATTTGAAAATTTTCTTGCTTGCCAGGGACTATCGAACGATGACGTCGGGGTGGCCAGGGGCACCGAACATCAGGAGCTACGGCCAGGAGCTGGTTTCAAAACCGGCGAATTCGTTAAGAAACGTTGGGGGGGCTATCGTAGAACCACTCTATACCGACTGTACTAGGTAGTTTCTCAGGTGAAGAGCTCGTCAGTATCAACACAAGTGGGCAACTAGTGCTATAAGGCCAGCCCTATCGTGGCACTTGTGCCGGACTCTATGCAGAGACGCTCACCTTGCTGCTCCACATCCATAGTCACGTCTGCCACGGTTCAGACAAGGCCGATGTCAGGCCAGAAGGTATTTCGAACCGCGCTGCCCTATCTATAGAGGAACCGACAAAAAAGGAACAGCCAAAAGAGGGGAAGCCTTAACACAAGGCCTGTCAACAATGGTTGCGGAACGTTTGCATTGCCATACAAAACGCTTTCGGCGATTGGCTTGCTCAAAACCAACTGACGTGTGCATCTGTCTGGGTTGAAAGCGGCTGACGAGTGTTCCTCTGACGAGTGTTCCTCTAGACCCTGTCAAGACCGTACTTCTGGCGCCTGATTCGCGCCCACACGGACGATATCGTTACGACGACCTACTACGTAACGTGATTTCAGCGAAGACACAGACATAAACATGAAACGAGGGTAGAACAACAAGGAGCAACACACTAAACAACCCCAAACAAAACAAAAGGCCCAAGAAAACAAATCTAAAAAAAAACTGAAAGTGATTTGTATGTATACGATGCGCAGACTGCAAATATGTACGAAGTACGTACGTAATTTACTGCGGCATTTTAGGAACATATGTTGTGTGCATGCTGGTTTCACTCTTTGTGATGTCCCGTGACCTGAGAATCTGTCGCGGGGAGTGTGGCATCGTGTGGCATCAACTGCTGCTGTACACCGTGTCTTTGGGTGCTATATATATACTTTTATAGTATTGTTTTATCAACTACGGGTATGAGTTCGGCTTTCATTTAAAAGTAGGCTTTCGGTGTATGTTCTGTTCAGTACTTATCCCGTTACAAGTTCCACTGTGGCATATGACATCATACGTGCAGACGCACAAAGTACAAAAGGGTGACAACATTTATATACCATCAACCCGCTGGACTGAACAGTTGCGACTGCTGTTTTGTTTCTATTCTTTTATTTGTATTTTGATTGAATTTTACATTGATCTGTACACGTGTTGCCTGGTACATTATAGTCCCACCATCTTGACATGTTTTCCGTAAACATTATTCTACCAGAAGATCTGGACTATTGTAGATTAGTTTTATGTTTTCGTGAAAGCGCGCAGTAGAGTACACGGGTGTTAATGCGTTCGTTCATGAGCCGACGCGAGTCGACGGTAAACGCATGCTGAGTTTTTCTCGCCAAGCCGAATACAGGGCACACACCGTCGTGGAAAGGGGGGAGAACAACCTGCTTGGTGGTCCCGGACCTGACCTTCTAGTATTCTTCCTCCTGTTGACAGGAGCTACGCGGGGGTACGAGGGAGCCGGGAGTAGAAGGACGAAGACAATACATGGGATGGTAAAATGGAATAAAACTTATGGAGCTGTCGATGATAACTCTTCCTATGGTCTTGCTGCGGCTCTGGCTGCTGTCGTATACAACCCAGCTATTAGACTCCTACATTTTACAGTATGTCTAAAACTGCGCACAGCAGCCAGAGCCGCTGCCAGGACACAAAAATAAGAAGAGTCGCCAGCCAACCAACATCGGCATCTCCTGATTCATTATTTAATGTATTCCGTCCCCTATATTGTCTTCGTCCTTCTACTCTGGCTCCCTCGTACCTATTTTTAGCTCCTTACAACAACATAACAGTAGGAGTTCACATCCGGGGTCACCAAGCAGGCTGTTCTCCCTCCTCCCCACTGCGTACGGTGTGGGCCTCGCATTACTATCGCGAGAAGAGCACATCAACCCTCTACTACTCTGTAATCGTAAATACTAAATTATTTGTGTAGGCACTTTTGTTTGAAGTTTTGTAGTGGGAGTTTCCCTGATGACTACTGTAGTGTGTAATGCAGGCGCCTTGGTTGACGCTCGTCTTGTTACAAAGAAACTGGAACACGCTTAATTCCTGTAAATACTCCAAGCTGCAGCTATCTGTGGGGGAAACAACGTTATTAATTATTATAGTCGTTTAGCTCGAAGTTGCTCGTATATATATACTCCTCCTGCGGGTTTCGAGTCTTCCGTGCACATAAACGTACTGCTCTGTTCGTCGATCAAGAGACTGGACAACCTCCCATATTCGATCTTGCTCTAGATAGGGTGGCGTTTATTCTACGTTTATACGCTTAGTAGTACGTGACGACAACGCTCGTATAAAAAAACTCCCTAACCACAGGAGGAGTCTTACGAGAGTTCTTGAATTTCAAAACGAATTATGAAAACAAATCGTACATGAATGACATTTTGACGTGGCGACGAGTGCTCGATGAAGTGACATCCGATTGCGATAGCACCCTACTTATAGTTACTCACCGACCCGAAAGCACCGTACTCGTCCGGACAGTCGTCTGGCACAACCTCTGTTAACAATTGCCCTTGAGCGTTTCGAACAGGCGTCGCGGTGGACGTTAGGAGACTGCAGATATGACGTGCCCGTGGCAATGTGCTTGATGTATGTCGCGAAGAGTTACTGACGGTGCGCGGCCATTGTGCAACAATTGTAGACCGAGAGCCAACTTCGAATTTCGGTAACCGTAGAGCAAGTTGTTTCGATTTACCCCTACTTTACTGAAACATTTTCCAAACTTTATTCCCATTATTTCTTACTCTGAAACGTGGGTTCAGTTTCAAAAGTAGTGTAAACTGCACATAATTGTGGCCGTATGATACGTCGTTTGATGCTACTGTCTATTATTAGTATTGTGCTTGCCATCCGACAATGTGCAGCAGCATGACCTTCAACGTTGAGCACTTTGAATATTTCTAAAGTACAAAACCTCGAAAATAAAAGGAAACCTAAGCACTACAGTAAGTCCACCTCCTTTCTGTGTCAACTTTCTGCTCGAGCTTTGTCTACTCCATTTGTTGCCCTTGCTCCTTCCTTCTCCTTACGTCATATCCATACATACTAAGCCACATCCAAGCTTCATGCTCTCGCCATCGCTGTGGGTCTGTCATCCCCCCCCCCCCCTTGTCCCTTCTTACTTTCTGGCGGTCCCTAAGCTGGAGCTTGTAGCGCGATACCCTCCTCGAGACGGCGACCTGCAGTGCTGCTGCGTAGTCACCCAAATGATTTGGAGCAGGCGTTCATTCACCACCCCGTTTCTTGCTATTGACCCACCATCCCTCCCCGCTACGACGCTAGTTGCCAGCTGGTCGATTGAGTTGCTGCTCTTATATTTGTATTTACTATTATCGGTATTGTGAATATTATGCTTGCCATCCGACATGCCAGCTGGTCGATTACGTTGCTGCTTTTATATTCCTCTGTCCCATAAGTCTGTGCAGTTATGGGCGCTTGGTCATAGGGGTACTTGTACGTTGACGTTTAGCCTTTAGCCGGATGCGTTAGAAAGGTAAAACACATACGAAGCTCAAAAAAAAAAAAAAAAAAATCGAAGGTGATCTTCTACACTAAAATTAAGTCTAAATATACCCATTTTGGCCCCATTTTGA
>JAYJME010002891.1:0-12914 GCA_036873775.1 Costaria costata | reverse complement strand
ATAACACCCGGCCCTATCCGACCCATGACATTTAGAAAACCTCCTGACCCGACCCGACCCGACCCGACCCGACCCGTGAGATTTCGAAAAGCTATTGACCCGATCCGTGGGTCGGATCGTGACCCGTAAAGAGCCCTCTGCTTAATTTTCCTTTCCGGGCGCCGAAGTACTCCAGCAGCTTTTAGACTGGAACACTCGGCCCTACACCATCTCTTGACGGGATTATCGATACGGCAAGGGTGGGTTAGCCCCATGACCACTATCATACCGAGTTTAGTTAACCAATCACCTCTCTCAAGATTTTGTTTTTGGGTTGTTTTGTTTTTTGCGCAGCATGTAGTCTAATAACAAAAACTGTCCTGTCCCAAGTGCGGCGTATATCGCGAAAGCTCACGACGGCAAAACAAAGTGGGGAAATCACTGCTACGAGAGGCTCTAATCGACTGAAAAACAAGGATTTTAAGCCCCCCCCCCCCCTTCCCAACGGCATGGCAAGTTTCCCTTGACAGACATGCCTCCTGACATGTCTTATATTTTACGTCATCAACGGTCTGGCTGTGCATCACACGATACGATATATTAGAAACCGGTAAGTCTTAAGCCCTCACCGGAAGGTGCCTGAAGTGTCTCTCCACCATGATCCCGAGCGCCTCCATCGCGCTGTCGTCGGTGCGAACGCTGGTCGGGTTGGGGGTCATGACTTCGCTTACGGCGGTTACGTTGGGGTCCACGCCAACCGCAACTACCCGCCTGGGAGCATGAAATAGCAAACATTAAACGGAAAACATGAAACGGCAAACATGAAACGGTACACACACAATCGCGAGCGACAACACACGGATTAACGTAAAAAAAACTCAAGCGAGGCGATACCAAACGAAGACAGATTTCAGCATGAGACGGCAAACGATTAACGACAACGATGAAACGGCAAGCATGAAACGTTAAACACGCACAGACACATTCGCGAGGAATAACACACGAATTAACGTAAACACAACCAAGGCGACAGCAAACAAAGACGGACTCCACGCGAGCACGCTCCAAGGTATACAAGGCGGACAACACGAAAAACCCGCATCGAGATGCGCGCGAGGTACTATTTTTAGTTATGTGCATGCACATGTAGCTATAATAGACGTTGGTCGTAGATTGCCGTTTCGTGTCGTTTCGCCCCGCCATTGGAGGAAAGTACTGTACTCTTAGCACCGACTTGCGAAAATTTCCCGATTTTGTCGCGATTCGTGACGTTTTTTTTGGTTCGTTAGGAATAACCATAAGAGGCCAGATCAACAGCGTCAGTCAGCAGCAACTTCATCCCGGATTCCACTGAAGGAACAAAACGGAAAAACCGGACATTGATGGACAAGAAGACCGACGATAAACCTGCAGAGTATCCACTTCTATCGCACCGTGTCAAATCGATCGTGGAAGCGCTATCCACTATCAACTTATACCGTACCGTGTGACATCGATCGCGGTAACGGTATTCCCTATCCAACTGTGCCGCACCGTGTGAGATAAATTGCAGTAACTCTACCCACTATCCACTTATACCGTACCGTGTGAGATCGAGGTAACGCTACCCCCTTGTACCGTACCGTGTGACATCGATGGCGGTAACGCTACCCCCTTGTACCGTACCGTGTGAGATCGATGGCGGTAGCGCTACCCCCTTCTACCGCACCGTGTGACATCGATGGCGGTAACGTTACGCTATCCCCTTGTACAGTACCGTGTGAGATCGAACGCGGTAACGCTACCTCCTTTTACCATACAGTGTGAGATAGATCGCTGTAGCCCTATCCCCTATCCTCCATCCGCACGTACCGTGTGAGATCGATCGCTGTAATGATGCCGGTCATACCGCCACCGCTTGTCCCCGTGAGGAGAGCCGCATCGTTCCGAGCGTTGGCCAAGGCCTTGCACACTTCTGCCACCGTCGCGTTTTCCGGCATAGTCACCGCCGGCTGGGGCACGCGGCGTTGCACGAGACGACCGGGCGAGAATTGATCGAACAAGCGAGCGAGCGGGCGGAGAGAGATAGAGGGTGTCATGGCGTGACACGGTAACACAGTTACATAGCAGCACAGCCACATAGCCGTACACCCACAGAGAAAAACAGCAACTGACGCGTGGCTCTTCGCTTGAGGTGCTGCATACCCCAGGCAGCACCGACTCTCACAAATGGCCCAGGTATACCTCGGTACAACATAACGAACGATTTAGTAAAACACTAATAGTGTGTGGTATCCAAAGATTTAGTAAAACAATAATAATATGGTATTCCAACGATTTTGAGAAAACACAAATGGTATGGTATTCCAACGATTTACTGCATAGCTAATGCACACAAATGGTGTGGTATTCCAACCATTTCGTAAAACACAATTGAGAAGCCCCGTCAGAAAGTGTGAGAAGGCTAGAGAAGGCTATAAAAGTGCTATGCGGCTAGCCCTACTGCACGCACCACGCGTCACCACAACGAAAAAGCAACAGCGGCAACAGCAACAGCAACACATCGAACAGCCAAACAGCAACACATCGAACCACCGAGACAACAGTAACCACGTCGGCGGAAGCAGACCTGGAAGGGGCGGAGTACCCAATATTACGTAAAAGCCTTCGTGGTTGGGGCAAGCATCGTACTTATAAACATACTTCGTTCTTCCAAGTATCAGGTTTACTTGTACATATTATAGCATACCAGGTAGCATAGATAAAAAACTACCCCCGACACGCTACCATCTCATTACGGGTACACCCAGCAAAGCAACCGTAACAAGCAATACCTTCGGGCAAGCTACGGTATAAACAACCGTGAGAAACAACACCTTCGGGCAAAGCTACTGTGCAAACAATTAGCAACAAACAATACCCTCGACAAGCTGCTGCACGAACAACAACACACAATAACAGCACTACCTCCGGCAAGATACTGCACAAAACAACACTAACAAACAGCACCCTCGACAAGCTACTGCGCGAACAGAGGCAACAACACACAATAACAGCAGCACCTTCGGCCTAAGCCGCGACACAGAGACGCTGTCGCTTGGCTTCGCCACCACCTCCGCCACAACCGCAGGTCGAACGGTAGCAGCACCCACAGCGGCCACACGCACAGGGGGTGTCGCCGCAACCCGCACAGGTCTCGCAGGGGTCGCGGGCGTGAGAGTAGAAGGCGCTTGCTTCACCCTTATGGACTGAGCCTGTCCGAGTCGTCCGCGGGCGTACGCGAAACGACACCCATCACGCCGCAAAATGTCGCGAGAGGCAGGCGGTCGACGGCGTTGTAGATACAAGGAGGGGGTAGTACAGCGGGGAGAGAGGGGCGGGTGGGGTTAGGGTGGTGTGAGGATCATACAAGTACGTGTGACCATGCCAGTAGCGTGCAGGGGGGTCCAACATTGAGGATGGCACACTCTTAGGTTCGCGGCTGCTCGGAGGCGGGCGGGCGGGAGGGTCAGGTATGGACTCTGCATAACTAGGTTTCACAACGGGACATCGCACGATGACGATGACGATACATGATAGGCACTTGCCCCTACAAGATATCGGCACACACCGCCAGAGCGAGGGGCCGTCGGCGATTGTTGACGACCTGTGGTATTAATACGCTTCCTGCTTGCTTGACATTCATACATTCATAGCTCCCTCGGGCGTTTGCAACGAATAGCCGAACGAAGTCGTTATTGTTTCCTAGTCACGCTTGGCACTGGACCGACTGCGTTAATACAAAGCATAGCGGAACATGTGCTGTAAAGCTGCCTTGACCGCCACTGTTACTTTGACGAGGGGCTATCACCAGCAATAACAGCAAGGCGCCTCCTTGCATCGCGCACGGCACAACGCTGCACATCGCCAAAAATATGGGTCGATTGTACTGCAGCTGACGCACATCATCGTACCATGTTGTTTTATCCAGTCTGAGGGTTCCGCTGTTGGGTCCCCTCTCTCGTTTGGTTGGCTGCGAACATAGAACATGGTACAACAGGCCAGGTTTCTACACCTCTGAGTCCTCCCCGTGACAAATGTTAGACCTTGTGCCAACAAAAAAAACTAACCGATAGCCTAACGGATAGACTAATGTACACGACACACAACAGACCCCCTGCACGGAGCCGGACCGATAGCATCATACTACATTCCAGGTATCGAGGTAATAAGATACTGGGAAAAACAATAAAACAACACGGGCACCCTCGCAACGCCACGCTTCTCGGCCTGCATATATACAGCACTACCAGTGATATCAGTACTACCAGTGGCATCAGCACTGCCAGTGGCATCAGCACTACCACTGACATAAGCATTACCGGTGGCAAACACGCTACCAATGGCCTCAGCAGTACCAGTGACATCAGCAGTGCCAGTGGCATCATCACTACCGGTGGCATGATAACTACTACTATTAGTGTCATCAGCACTACCACTGGCATCAACACTGCCAGTGGCATCGGCACTACCAGTGGCATCGGCACTACCGGTGGCAGCGGCATTACCAATGGCATAATAACTACTATAAATAGTGTCATCGGCATTACCAGTGGCATCGGCACACTACCAGTGTCATCAGCACTACCAGTGTCATCAGCACTACCAGTGGCACCAGCACTACCAGTGGCATCGGCACTACCAGTGGCATCGGCACTACCAGTGGCATCATCAGCGACAGACACCTTACTCACCTTGGGAGAAGAAAAGTTCAATTCCTCCAAGTCGGCACCGCCCATAGCCCCGATCGGAGCGGGCCGTAGCGGCGGCGGCGGCGACGTATCTCGCGCTCCGATCCCTCTGTCCGTGCCCGAAACCTCTGGGGGGGCCATTCTCTCCGAAACCGACATTCGCGGCCTCGCCTAAGGAAGACGAACGTAAGACAGGGTGCCATGCGGTATGTACGTCGAACGCGCACATCGTAAGCTAAGAATGCTCGGTAGGAAAATGTTGCTGCTGAATGGTAGAAGCCGACAGGCTGACATGCGGTACGTCGAACAGGTGCATCGCTAAGAGTGCATGATATGCTGCCATGCTGTACGCGCTGCTCCGCAAGGGTGCAGGCAACCGCTGGCACCGACAGCAAGCGTAACAGCCCACGGTAGCCATCGTACACCAGTACATCAGTACACCGGTTTATTAAGATTCCCTTTCGGGATGTGGTTGACTTGATATCCCCGGGGGGGGGTGTCGCAAGCGACGGTTTGTGCAGCTAGAAAAAACAAACAAACGCAAAGGCCCACCAAGCAGTTGAAACGCTGAGGTCTTGATTGCCCAAAAAAACAACGAAAGGCCCGCCAGCAGTTGAATTTTTGAAAGTCTACAGCCTAAAACCCGTGGCTTAACCTCACGATACCGTCGCACCTAATCGGTATGATAGTTCCAAATATCCGAAAATCTTCTCATCTATCGGCAGCAGCAACAATCGGATCGTCGTGACACCGATTTAGCCTAGGTTATGCTGAAGCAAGCCTTCACGGTTGCTCGTGCTGACACTCTCTTTCCCTTGCCGATAAAGCAAGGGAGGCTCTCTCCTCGCCACAAATATAGAGGGAGGGAACTGCAGCCTCTGGTAGCAGGTCAAAGCTACCACGTCGCGGGATTTCTCTGGAGTAGCAACCTCCACATTGGCGTCGGCCATGAGATTCGAACTCGCACGGGCATAGCCCAACGGCTTAGATAGCCCATGATGGACTTAAAAAAACATACTACAATAAGTATACTTCTGCCCCCACTTTGCCACAGCATAGTCGAAAATGAGCACCTGATACTATGTTCCCCTGTGCTATTGTAACTTTACAGCATTTAAATACACGGCACCTGCTGTATGATATTGATGGTAAAAAAACACGAGTGCTGGCCGAGGCCCCTTAGTAGGGGAAAGGGTATGGTCTACACTAACTTCGAGATACTTTCAACATAAAACGCGTGAGGGTTTACCAGTTTCCCTGGAAATCATAATTTTGATCATATTTCTTAGTGCTCGGTTTCTTAATGGGTGTACTGTACACAGGTGTACTGTGTTGTACTGTACACAGGTGTGGTGTACTGTACTATGATACACAATACGGTACCACTCTGCCCGTAAATGTAAGGACCGTTCAGGTATTACTGCTTATACCCAAACGGTCCTTACATCTCCGGACATACAGTCTGTGGGTTCCACGGGTTCGTCTGCTCTATCTCGTTTTGGTGGTTCCGCGAGTTGTTTGTGTCCAGAAATGTAAGGACCGTTTGGGTAATAATGCTAACACCGAAACGGTCCTTACATTTGCGGACACAACCAACTGGCGCAGCCAATCAAACGAGAGAAAGCGGACCAAACAGCGGAACCCACAGACTGGATAAAACACGACAGTATGAATATCAACCATTTGACACGTCGGACAGATCACGATCTAGAAGATCATCTAGATATTAACCTGCCGCTATGAGTTATTGCGCAGGATCTGAAACGCACATATCCATCCCAGGAACCATGCCCTATATCTTGCAGATGCCCTATAACTTGCAGGTTACACGCATGATACGGGTCCCACGCGGCGACACGAGCTAGATCCTACAGATCAGGGATCTATCTGCCCTAAAGGATCTAGATCATGATCAAGTGTAAATAGATGATCTAGATCATGATCTGTCAGATGTGTGCTACTGTAACGAGCCGTGAGAAACAAAAATAGAAGAGAAAACGGATAATCATATGCCGTTTTGCTTCACGTGAACATACGTCAAACGTACTGTCAAACATAATGTCAAACAATACTGTCAAACATACCGTCAAACAATACGGCCCAAACCTTGCACAAGGATCGTCCACGCGTATGTACACGCAGCAGGCCATGTGCGTTCCAAGCACACAACTACAATCAACAAATGCAGTACTGCATTCCTGCGTTGCGTTACGTTGAAACGATAGAGAAAGGCCTATTGGCAGACCGACAAGAAGGAGGCACTGAAAGATGCTCTACAATTCAAGTCGGCGAGGGAAGAAGACGCTGCACTCTTCTCGAGAAAACAAATGCAAGGCACGCCCCGTTAGCGGCGAGGGGGGAGAAGAGCCTGTTTTATGGCCCCGGATCTGAGATACTACTGCGATCTTATTGTCCACTTTTCGCTCAGGGATGCTGCTCCTGGATCGGCGGAGAAGGCAGGAGGGAGCTGGAGCAGAAGGACGAAGATAATAGATGGGATGAAAAAAAAAAAAAAAAACTACTGTTCGAGTACGTCGACGGCATAAAATCAAGAAATGGGCACACGGCAGCAAAAACACAAAAAAAGCAGCCTACCTCAAAAAACAAAAACAAAAAACTCAAAATCACGCAGCGGCAGCAGGACTATAGGCTAATGGCAGAAACCTATTACGAGCATATGTCCCAAAACATAAGGCAAACATGGCGAGGCTGCAACACACACAAGGCACCACAGATACCCTCCGGTCCCGAGGGATCTACACCACCTGAATTATCTCGTCGCAGTAGTCTGCCGTTATGTTCTGTGTGGCGGGTGATGCCTCATTGTTGTCCTGGAATTATAATCGACAGAAAAGGAACAGGACTCAGACAAGCGATTTCGACAAGAAGAAGGCGAAGCTGTAAGCGAAT
The DNA here is from genome assembly GCA_036873775.1 of Costaria costata. Taxonomy (NCBI): domain Eukaryota; class Phaeophyceae; order Laminariales; family Agaraceae; genus Costaria; species Costaria costata. Next base: position 5,316 of record JAYJME010002891.1, on the reverse strand, counting down.
TATGGATTCACGTATTCGCTGCCGAAACCTTGACGAAAATGGCATCCCAGTCGATGTTTCTCAGCTCTGGACAACGCTGGCTGTATCTGCTCGGTGACGCTTCGTCGGACAAGAATTTCCCGCGCGGGAGGAACAGGGTGGCAAGCACCCACTACTATTAGCAACAACTGCAAACATAGCACGCGTCGGACAGCTCATGAGCCATAGCTCATCTGTCGTGTATAGCTCAAGCTTTGAAAACATGTGCAGATGAACTACCGCCTATAGCTCATCTCGGGGACGGATTAGCTAGCCCATGTAGCTCACGTAGCTCACCGATTAGCTACCCTCGATTAGAGCTAGCTCGAGCTACTACGGTGAGCTGATTTGTCCGGGGTGTGAAACAGAATAAAACAACCAACCGAGGAATATCACACCGAAACCCGCTCATTTAACCTCTCTAGAACTGCACCCTCGTTTTTTGTTTTTTGTTTTTTGTTTTTTGTTTTTTTGGGGCACAAAGTACTTGGAACTAGTGTGAGATGCTTCTTGCCGTTCTCAACACTAATATGATATTACCGCTGACTGCTGGACCAGTTACCTACAGGTAATTACCGCCAACCAGCTTTTCCGATTACTTTCCGGTAATTACCGCGATGTCGGGGATGGTTGCTAAGAAGTACCCCCGGTTTCCACTATTTTCTCTATAAAGCAGAGTAAATCTGCTACGAACACCCAAAACACCTTTTTTAGATGTTTCAATTATAGAGGCGTGTTATTTCTTATCCTAGAGGGGCACGGGACTCCGGAATTACCGCGATTTTTTTCAGTTACCTATAATAGCACCCACTGTAGTTACCGGTAATTACCGGTGGATAGGTAATACTCGTATCATACCAATCCCTCGTTGTACAAGGCAAGGATAATTAAGCACCCCAGGACGCCTCCTACAGCCAACTCGAGACGGGCTTGAGAATAATCCAGCACTGCGAGTGAACCTCGTGTTCATCCGCTTCCTTCTGTGGACGCCGGGTTTGTCGGAATCGGTTATCTACAGATGAAACCGTAGTAATGTACATCTGGGACAGGAAAACACGCGCAGACACGTGCAGCCACCAAAGTGGCACACACATACACACGTCTACACAGGACACGATATACCAGGTACCAGCCAGATACGAAACCACACGTCGGGAACAAAAACAATAATCAACACGTACCCCTCGCCGTGAAGAAGCCTTCCTTAGTACGAAGACCGTTAAAAAAAAAAAACTCTTCCGAGGGATATTTCACGCCCTCTCTTGCATCATTTGAACTCGATACAATAAATGGCATACAAACAATAAGGCCGAGAAAAAAAAAAAAAATCTGAGTCTGACCTTTCCAAGGGAGTCTTTGGGGCTAACATGCGTCTCCTTCTCGAAGGCGAGGGCTTTCTCCTCCGCTAGCTCCTTCAGCCGCACCCGGTACTGCTCTGCCTCAGCGTAGTGCTGCTGAGATACCGCCTTGTCCATCCTCGAACTCAGCTCGCTATCATACCCAGCAGCAAGCAGTAGCAGCAGTAGCAGCAGGAGTGGCAGAGCAGCACCGCCATGATAATCAGCACACACAACACACGTGTGGTGATCGGCACAAGTACGCATGAGCAACGATACAAGCATCAACATCATGAGCATGATCCCCAACACCATAACCCCGCGCATCAACAGCATCAACAGCATCAACAGCATCAACATCACGAGCAGCAGCACCGACGTTATGATTGGCATGGACATCGACGCAAATAAACATCAGAATCATGAGCAGCAGCAACAGCAGCGCCCATGATGATCGCAATGGGCATCGGCACACACAACATAATATTCGCACGTGTGACAATCGGCACAAGCATGCGCATGTGCATCGGCACCCACAAACATAATCAACATCACGAGCAACAGCAACATCAGCACCGCCATGATACTCGGCATGGGCATCATCGGCACACAAAGAGCAGCAACATGCATACGAGTGATGATCGGGAAAAGTACGCATGAGCATCGACACGGCCACCGGCACGAGCAGCAACAGCACTCAGCAGGGCAGCCGCAAAGGCAGCAGCAGCAGCATCGTCATGAAAATTCGCATGGACATCGGCACACAATGTACGTTTACTATCGGCATAACTATCACATAACACATCAACACGGGCATCAGCATGAAAATCAGCATCAACAGCATGAGCACGATTGCCAACAGCATGGCCACGCGCATCAACATGATATCGAGGATGAACATCCAAAACAGGAGCATGGGAGTTGGCATCGACAAAATGAGCTGAAACACCAACAGCATACCAGTATCCATCAACAACACGAGCATGGCGGCAGCATTAACAGCACGAGCTTACACATCATGCGCATGAGCATGGAATGGGGTATCAACGACATGAGCACAAGCACCGACATGCACGAGCATGAGCAAAAACAACATGAGCCAGAGCGTGAGTATCAACAGCACGAGCTTAGACATCAACAGCATCAACAGCATGACCCCCTTCAACCTCAAGAGCAGTATGAGCATGACCGTCAACAACTCAGCAGCGGTAACGACCACGCAGCACGCATCATCGGGGTACCAACTACGAAACCAGCACCGCTTTATCTTACCATATTTCCTCCTCCAGCTCGAAAACAGAGGGCAGTCCATCCACGATCGTCTGCAGCTCCGTTAGGCTTCTCTGCAGCAGAGAGCATTTCGAGAACCTCTTCTCCGCCTTGGCCAGCCTCATCTATCAACATTGCGAACAATTTTCGTCACGTTACATCACATCACATCGCAACAGATAGGGTCACCTCACATCACACCACATCGCAGCAGATAGCGTCACGGCATGCCACATTGCATGCAGAGGGTGATACTGTTGGTGTTGTTCTCCCATTAACTCGTCACTAAAATCAAATCCGTGGTCACAGGACAGGCTCTTCCTCGCAAAACAATACCTGGTATCCCTTCTATTAATAGTAATCTGTGCCCGAACCGGGAGTGCAATATACGACATACCAGTCCTAAATCGGACATACGTTATCATCCTCAGGATGCCCACATGCTTAGCATACCAGTGCATACGAAGAGCTCCACACTGATGAATCATACTCGAACCGATTGTGAGAACAATCGTACGCCCGCACTGGTGAATCATCCAACTATTAATAGCTATTATACCAGGTATTCATAGGCATATCACAAGTACAAACTTAATCGCACGCCCAGACCGACGAACCATTCCACTAGCTAGGCATAACCACAAATTGCAATGGTATCATATCTATACCCAAGTATGGTTTATAATATCTATGTGTATATTGGGCAGGTCCTGGGTTAAGGTGAAACAATGGTGTACAAAGTTACTCCCTCTATACGTGCACCTTAGCATGCCCCCCACCCTATAATGCATAGGACTATCTCCAACAACTCCCGCCCTCACCTCTCCCGTCAGCCAGAAACGTTTGGGCACAAACGCACTCCCTCTACCGTAGCAGCCCCCCCGTATAATGCCTAAAACTAGATGTAACAACTCCCTCCCTCCCTCACCCCCCCCTCAAGGTGCTGGATCTCCTTCGCGAGCGGCTTCCTGCCCATCGCTACACCGTAGCATGTCACCCTTCCCCCCCCTATAATGCATGAAACTATTAATATCTCTAACAACTTCCCCCCTCACCTCTCCCTCAAGGCGCTGGACCTCCTCCGCGAGCTGCTTCCTGCCCATCGCATTCCGGGCGGACGACGCCACCGCGCTGTGGCGGTCGTGCATGGCCGGAAGTTTCGCGGAAAGTTCTGCGGCCCGTCGGTAGTCTTTCCTGGCCTTCGCTGCCGCCATCTCGGCCTCCGCCGCTAGGACCTCCCCCTCCACTTGGTCCAGGGTCGGCATGGATTCAGAAGCTAACTTCATCTCCGCAAGGCGCGCCTGATCGCAACGGGAACATCGCGCACATCGGACAGATCAGATCAGATCAGATCAGATCAGATCAGACCAGAACATATCCCCGTTTCATGATCTAGATCCGTTCCATGATCTAGATGGATTTCATGATCTAGATCCGTTTCATGATCTATTAATAGATCATTTATGTAAATAGTTCGGTCTGTTTGGCTGTTTGATAGGGCTGTGGGTTGGCATGCATTCCGAAGCAACCTTCATCTCCGACAGGCGACCGCCGGATGGCAAGGAGAACACTGCACATATCGGGCGCATCAGATCAGATCAGATCAGATTCCTCATTCAATTATCTAGATCTTTCGGGGCACAGATAGATAAATAGATTGATTGATTTTATCGCAATGAACATTGCACACACCGGACACATCAGATCCCTCATTTCATGATGTCATCTTTCGGGGCAGAAATAACCCAGATTGACATCACAGATCAGATCAGATCAGATCAGATCCCCCGGTTCATTATCTATTATAGATGTTTCGGGAAAGATAGATAAGATAGATCCCTACTAATAGTCCATAGCCCTGTGAGCTGGCTGGCTATAAATCGCCCACTAAAACAGTTATTACAGTACGATTACAGTTAGAGGTGACAACGCAAGCTTATTCTTACTGTTAACCCCTTCAGAGCCGGAAACGGTTTTTGGGGACAAAACTACTTGGAAATAGTGTAGGATACTTCTTTGTGGTGGTAAAGTAATCATGGCCCCAAGTACAAGTTGAAACGATAAATGAAATTTTTGACCTTTGTCAAAGTTAACCAATCAGAAGCAGTGAAAAACGTTCGTCAGCACTGACCAAGAGCTCAATGCGCGAGACGTTCTCTTTGATATTTATGCTCTGACTCGAGCCAGGTTCGAGCTGCCTCTGCCTTGTGCTGGTGCTGCTTGTACTTTGTGCACGTTCGGAGCAAGTTCGATCGACAAAACACCCCACAGCCCACAACCAGCGGGGCATGCCGCGCCTGCCTGCCTGGCGTATCTCCAACACTCGTACCAATTCTTCAACGCACGCCATCACAGCAGCAGCCCCTCAGGTCGAAAACAATCAGGAGCACTAGCAGCACCAGCAGTAGTCTTCGCCGAGGGCGATGGTCAGCCGCGACGGCGGCAGCAGGCCACGCCAGGCGCTGGTCAACAGCGAAAGCCCATGACCGGCGACGATGCTTCGTCAGCTGCAGCAGCAACCATGTCTCTCGGACTCAAGAGTGGAAACCAGGGAGTATTTTGCCTGGTATTTATATACCAGTACGAAGTATGATACCAAGTGCCATATATACCAGTGCATTATCTCTGTGTCGTAGCTTGTGACCACAGAGCGTGTTTCTCCTAGGGTGAAGAATCAGCACGGACAATGGGT
>JAYJME010002890.1:0-12914 GCA_036873775.1 Costaria costata | reverse complement strand
TTCGTCCGTCAGAGGGGGGTTTGTTGTGTTGCCTTTTGTTTTTGGCGGTAGTCGTGGCGACAGCAGTCGTATATCCCAGGTAAACTGCTGTAAACGGTTTTCGGCACCACTTTTAAGAGTCGTGGAGGTGACCTCGTTCTTGGCCGATTTTGCGCCGTTTTGGTTTTGTGTGTTGGTTTTTTTTTGTGTTTTGAGAATAAGAAGGGAGGTTTTGACCGGCTACTATTAATAGTAGTACTATTAAATAGCAGTACGAGGCACCAGGTATATACTAAGGCCCACCACCGGTTGTTTTTGTTTCGAAGCGTTTAGAGCAGGTTTTAGAGTTGTTTCGTGGGAAATATGTGGTGGTGTGTTGGTATCATATTAATAGTTGTTCTGTGCCGAGCTAGCTTGCCCCGAGCACTGTATGGTCGCGTCCATAGTGTAATCTTCGCTAGTGTAACGTTGTTCCCGCTGTGGTTATAGAATTTCAGCACGAGTGTGATATAGATTGATTTCCCGGTACATACACATGTTGTTCGAACCTGTGCCCTCCTCCGTGCCTTCGAAAGTTTGGCCTGGTGCGCTTGTGACGGGTGCGCTTTGGTTCTGACAATCACGAAGGTTTTAACTATGATTTTCGTATGATTACACGGTTTTCCTTTGTCTACTGGGGCGCTTTCGTGTTTACACATTATGGGTTGCGCTGTGGCAGCATCGAGCTTGCCCCGCAAAGCTGCTTGGAACAGAACCGCTCAGCCCCGTCCGCGGCTGAGCTCGAAAATTCCGCCATCCCAGAAACTCGTCGCGAAACTGCTCACCTCTCGAGGCTAATCCCTCTCGTCTGTATTATATCATACGTACATGCATGTGATGGTATGTTTGTTTGTGGGAATCGTCGAACAGCCTCGCCAGGTCTTCCGTTTGCTGTCAAAGTGGCACCGACACCGATGTAAAAGAAGGTGTAGTAAGCGAAGCTTTTTGATCCGAACTTCATGGAGCTTCCTCAACACTGGCCTTTCTTTTGGGGCGAGCATTAGCCAATAATACCAAAACATATTAATACCGGTACTACGTAACATGGAGACGGGTAGTGCATTTGGGGGCTGTAATACAGGTGCGGTAAGTTCTACCCGGTCTAGGCCCGTGCTACGATAGAGGTGCACCATCTTTTTAGAGCTCCATGTCGCACCACACCACACTGTTTTTCAGTGAACTGGAAGGGCAGCCCGATGAGCGAACCCATGGGCTATGTAGGCATAAAAAAAAAAATCCTATTACTAAACCAAGAATGACATTCGGATGATTTTGGGTTAAACCCTTTTGCCACCCCAAAAAGTATCCCAAACTATTTCCAAGTAGTTTGGTCCCCAAAAACTGTTTCGGGCTCTAAAGGGGTTAAGGAGCCCCGTTGTTCAGAAAACAAATAGTCCGAAAGTGCTACCTCTATCGTTGCAGAAACACGGGCAATAATTTCCGGTGTAAGTACGAATTTGGCACTTGGCAAATTTCAATGAAGGCTACACCCGATCGTACGGGTGCATGGTAGAAAATGTCCCGTTCGTTGCGCAATGTTGCGCTGGGTGTCCCGGTTTGTCATTGTTTATTGGGGGGGGGCGTGACAGCAAGCGGCAATACCGACATATAACAAAGCTGTCGACGAGGGTAGGGAGGAGATGGTAGATCGTGTTACAGGGGATCCGGCTCACACATGGTGCAGAGACGGAAACCTATGCTGCTATGGATGTCTTGAGTGGTATATATCTGCTATTATTGCATTTACTTCGCCTGGTTTCTCTCTCAATTCGTTTTTGTATGTATGATAATTTTATCTCCATCCTTGTCGTATGTTGCTCGCTGGGTGTTGCTTTGTGCGGCCGCGTTTTGTCCTTACATCATTTTAGATAGTGTTTAATATTTTCTTCCAGCCTTCGCTTTCTTTCCAGTTTATTTTCGGTATGTTTGCTAGTGAAAGCCCCCCCCCCCTCCAGGGCGCTATGTTTTCAAGAGCGTAAATGGGCGCTCCGGGGCCTATATACTATCTGGTCGGAGCGTTTTCTGTAAACACGGTTACCTGGGGCGATACAGTAACTCAAGAGAATTCACGCGCCTCTCACACACCACGCAAGCAACAGCTTTGCAGCAAGTGTTGGTCACGTCGCAACCCAGAGGTATCCACAAGGCCCACCAGCACCGATGAAAGCACTGTCGACCACTCAAACGATTGGGGGGTCGTGAACCGTCCGGGTGCAGCGGCGCCGACGTGGGAGGGCGCGCCGGCACCACTTCCGGCGCCTGCTGCTTTGGTGGTTTAGCGATGCCCACTCCCTCGCGATTGCCCATCCAGCTTTGAGCTGGTACTTTCCAATGCTGACTGAACATTGGCCCATCGATAATATCTGGACTCTGTATTATCCGACCATTTAGAATAGACGCCATCCTCATCGCGTATACATCAGCACGATACGAATCTCACCCCACTCACCTATACAACAAACCACGGTGTACATCGGAGTGGCTGGGTGATAGAAGCGTGTAAAAGGCAGATTGATAGCCTAAACAATCGGAGTGCCTGGGTGATACGTATAACAATGAAACAGGCAGAACGTCTATGCAATGCTTACAGTAGTTCTCTATCCTCGTATGAAGCTCCTATTTTGCTGTTTGTTGCGCACGAGAGGTATACTGAAACTAATAAAACGAGCCCACGTCACATTTCATAAAAAATGTAATGACAATGAAAACGACCATTGTTTTTTCATGTTGCTCACTCGGATACTCTTATTAAGGCCATTCTTATCGAGCAGCTTTTTTCCATATTTTCCAATATTTTTTCCCCCCCAAAAAAAAAGAAATCTTGGAAATCTTGGAAATTATGGAAATATTGGAAATTCTTCAGAGGGCAAAATGTTTGGAAGGCTTCACGTTCCAATAAAAATTGGAAAAAAAAAATGGAAAAAATGGAAATGGAAAAAATTGCGCGAAAAAAAACATGGAAATTTTAGAAATTTATGGCTCCGATAAGAACGACCCTTAGTCCCCTCCAAATAGACTATGAATGTGGCGCTTTTGTTCGAGGGAAGGTGGACAACACCTAGGTCCAACATATACACAAACGGGGTCATCTATCTAGTGAAAAATAAAGCTAGCGAACACACGATTTATTTTACTGAGTAACAACTGCTCTGGTCCTTAAAAAATCGATTCAGAGACGACATCGGGCGAAATCGACGGCTTCCACAACTCATTTAAGAGTGTGAAAAGGCCGACATCGCCGAATTTGCAATTTGCAGGCTTTACCGGGGGATGAAGGGAGTAATGACGAGGGTGGTGATTGATTCCACGGTCGAGAAAATTACTTCGAAGAGTGAGGCGGAGGAGGTGTTTAAGCCGTCCACCAGGTACACGACCCCACCTGCCATGCAAAAGAAAAAACAACAGAGCCGCAGGGTCAAGGGCGGAGATCGACAGGGTGTCAGGGGCGAAACCGATGCCAGCGCGTGGCTTCAACCTGCGTTCTATATTTCTTTGTTGAATTACGGGTCGTTTGGTTGCGGCCGTCCGCCGAAGTTAATACCGTGAACACGGTGTGTCCCGCGCGTTTCTGACATTGAAACCTCCGGTCTTTCTCGGGCGACCTGACGCCATTGTGCCATAGTTTGCCTAAATACATTAAAGTATGCCTTATTCTTGATAGGCTGTTCTTCCCCTGCGTTGATGCACGTCGATGAGGTGCGATACCGGCTGGACTATAGCGCGTGAGGACGGGCCCGGGCGGCCAGCTGAATGCCGGCGACCTACCCAAGACGATAGCTGATGTCATCCGATCCTCGAGGCGCTGGGATAGCCGGTGGATTTTCACGGGGGGGGGTTGCCGCAGTGCGGTTTGGGGTGTTTATTCTCGCTCTGATAGTACCTGACTTCTACTGGAACAATAGGGAAGTTGACCAGCCAGTATCGGTGCGGCGTCGCTCTTGCCTGCTTATGTATTGTATTCCTACAGCTAGTTGTGTGTTTTGGGTTTGCACGTGTTGATTCGGCAGCGGCGTCCATGCATTTGTATCTTCCATCGCTATATATATGTTCGTGCAGCTGGATCAAAATAATATTTCTCGAATGGTTGTTTTGGTTCAACCGGCCATGTTTGGTGCGTTGCGCGGCCAATCGAGCCTTCTCGCGGTCGTTTCCACGCTGATGTTGCAGATACAGTCTACTGAGGGTACATTAATTTTACCCATAATATTGAAGTTTTCTTTCTTGCAAGAGGTTGCGCTCGGCTGGTGGTGTTTTCGTGGTGCTGGTATGAGAAGCAGATGCGCTATAACTGATGACAGATGAGCACGGGGACCCGGGGGCTAGTACATGATTCCCTGTGCTCGCTAATACTACACGAAGTGTTTGGGTAGGTTGCAGAGGTTCTGGCCTGCTTCCTCTTGCCGCTAGCGTTTGTGCGAGGGGGCTGGAGTCTCAGTACATTTTATTTTAGGGGGGGGGGGCACTGGTTGATTGCGGTCATATTGTCCTAGGATCTTGTGTGATGTTTTACCATTCAGAACGGATAGGTTACAAGTCCAACGTAATGATCGGTTGAGCAAGACTCGGATCCACGCACGTTGCGGATACCTTGCGTGTGCTTGTACGTTTGGAAAGGTGTCAAGAACGTCCGAAATGCCCAGGGGTTGTGGAATGTAAACAATTCGCTCACGTTCTGGGTACCTTGCGTGCAATTTTACCTTTCAGAAGGTGCTCAGAAGGTATTGATTTTCGTGGACCTTGTGCTTTCCACCCAGAATGGGGGGGGGGGGTATCATCCAGCCGTGCAGTTCTGGGGTTTCCTTGGTGAGAGTAGGGGGCGCTGCGTATATACTCTTGTACAATGCTCAATGAGTATTGGGCATGGAGTTTAGAGAACGTTGAATGGGCAACTCATTTTAAACGGGCATTGTCTTAAATCATTTTCGGTTTAAGAACCTGCGTATTATGGGTGTTGTGGTGGGGATCCGCACTGGAGAGGTAGGTTGTGCATATGGTGAAAGCATCAATTAGGTTTGATTTGACGGCGTGCAGTATACCAATGTGTGTATAATCATAGGGTACGCAGAACGTGGACGCCGTTGCACCTTGCACGACACGTGACAAGTCGTGCGGGCGGTGTATATATCGGAATTTGTGTTATTGTCTGGTTTCCACGCATGTTCAACTCTGTGCGTGGCGGGCTACTGTGGAACGATTTCGTGTCGACCACAGCAACACGTAAAGTTTGGCGTATTTCGCGTTGTGTTGCGGTTTCTCCTCACACCTGTTGCTGGGCATCCCAGCCGAAGCAGGGTCCGATAAGTTTCGTTGACGCAGCCTAGAGTGCAACGGGGGTGTGTGCGACACCTCCCGAGAAATACTGAGGTCGTGCGACCTGCGTGCAGCAACCCGTTTGGGCGACGGGAGCTTCCGGGACGTTTCACAACATTTAGCACGAAACGAAGTGCTACACAAACCATCCAAAAAGCCGCGGTTGAACAGTGGAGGGTGAAATGGGGTTGTGCAAAATGTTACGAATTATTGAGCCTGGGTAACGTTCTTGCTAAAGCTGTTTGTGCACCGTTTCCTATTATAGGCAGGTTCGCAACCTCAAACGGAACACAGCTTGCACAAACCGTAACAATACGGATGCTGTGCAATGGAGGGTGAAATGAGGTTGTACAAAGTGTTCCGAATGGTTGCATCTAGGCAACCTTCGTGCCGAATAATTTGTACAACATATGTCATTTTTGACGGCTTCACAACCTAAAACAGCAGCACACAGCCTTCACAAACCGTCAGACAAGCCGAGGTTGAACAACGTAGGGCGAAACGACGTTTTTTCAACATGTCCAGAAACGCGTGTCTGTGCAATCGTTTTGTGCCGAAGCAGTTGTGCAATCTGTGCGATGGTGGCAAGATTCACAGCCTAACGCAGCGCGCAGACTGCACAACCTTTCAGAGACGCCCGAGGTTGAACTATGTAGGGTGAAATGAGGTTGCCCAACGAGTTCGACACAGGTGCCTTGGCAACCTTAGTGCCTAATAGCTTGCGCAATCTGTGTGATTCAGGCAAAATGCACAACCCTACGCAGGACACAAGCTGCACAAACTCCCAGAAGCGCTTCAGGTTGAACTATGTAGGGTAGAATGAGGTAGCACAATAACATGTGGAAGCTTGTGAGAGATTGCGCAAGGGGAGGGGTCCTGCCACCTGTGCTGCGAGATCTAGATCATATATGCCTGAAGGGATCTGTATGATCTAGATATTACATACATGTTTGGTTAAGTGAGATCTGCATGATCTAGATCTTACTTACATGTTTGGCCAAGTGAGATCTGCATGATCTGCACATACTTGCCTGGGTGGGATCTGTATGATCTAGGTCTTACAGTACACACAACTTTGCCTGGGAGGAATCTGTATGATCTGCCTGATCCGCACATGTTTGCGTGGTGCGATCTGTATTATCTGCGAGATCTAGATCATATATGCCTGAAGCGATCTGTATGATCTAGATCTTACATACATGTTGGCCAGGTGAGATGGGTATGATCTGCATGATCTGCAAATATTTGCCTGGGTGGGATCTGTATGATCTGCATGATCTGCACACACTTGCCTGGATGGGATCTGTAGGATCTGCATGATCTGCACGTGTTTCATCGGGCGGTATCTGTGTGATCTAGGTCTTATGCATAACATACACGTATCTGTGAAAAAGGATCTAGATGACCTAGATCATGTGATCATGCCCGAGGTGTGGTAAGGTCCTTCGTGCCTGTGGATTATCGCCCTGATGCATGTTTAGCTATTGCTTTTTGGTCCCCAATAATACCGGCCTAGCTCTGGCATCATAGTTCAGCGTACCACAACTCCATTGCTTAATACTGCTCGGTAGTGGTGAAGGTGATGGTGTCGCATTGGGTCTTCAACACTAGATAGTTTAGAAGGCTTGCAAGAAGAAGACCGAACCCTTTGCGCGTGCATACTCGTACCCATATCACAAAAGGTTTGCTCGATAGTCCACATGGCGGGTTTGCAAGGACGAAGGCCGGACCCTTTGGATGATGCACAAAAAAAAGGAACTGAGAATCACGGTCCAAATACCCATACAGCAAACGTTTGTTCGATAGTCCGCATTCCACGTAGCTGTACATGCCGTGGGCACTATACGGGCAGACACTCCCTACACAGGTCATACAAGTATTTTTTGTGCTCGTAAGGGAACCTGTATGCTCGATTATTTGCCTACCAGAAGCAGCAGGCGTTGGGGCATACCAGGCACGTATTCATATACATGAGATGAATGCTCAACGCTGCGGTACTTACTATGCCGCCAACGGTCTACGGTGCCCCACCTGCTGTTTGTGTTTGTTTTGAATTAATGTTTGCTTGTCGCATGCAGGCATGCGTTTTGCTCGTGCCCCGTTTGTCCGTTGCCCGTGCCCGCCCGTTTGCTCGCTATTCATCATACACGAAAGCATGTTCGATCGTGTCTAATGAATCACTGCACGACCCATGACCAAATGTTTATTTCTACCCAATACGAACAAAATGTGCTGACTTGACGCCAGAGGTGATGTGCATAATACCGGTTGAATGAGAATATATTATCATGACTGACGCGTTTCGCCACTTTCGTAATTTCGAGTCCAGGCATGACTCTGGAAAAGTTAAAAACACTACTCATACGGTTAGAAACGGCAGGAAATAGTATCACAATTGACGCGTTTTGTTGCGTTCCCAATATAGAGTCTAGGCATGAATCTCGAGAAACTAAAAACACTACGCACACGGGTAGTAGCAGCAGACTGGCCGTACAAAATATCACAACTGAATCGTTGTTGTTGGTTTCCTAATACAGAGGCCAGGCATGAGTCTCGAAACCTTTAAAACACTACTCATATTCATACGGGTACCAGCAACTGACGAAATATGCAGATAAGCCCCGGGCGAACCCGAGCGCTGTGAGTACTCATGATTGTACGTTTAGGTTAGGTTTTAATTTTAGCACGATACATCGTCCTTTCAGGATCCCGTTATCGTGCTGCCATACAATACTCCGAGCGTACCCGCAGGAGCAGGGCCGGAAAACCTACACCTGGGAGCAGCACAAGAAGGAAAATAATAGAAGGAAACAGGAAAGGCAAGCAAAGGAATTGAAAGGAAAGGAGAGGAAAGGAAAAGGAAATAAAGGAATGGAACGGAAATGAAAGGAAAGGAAAGGAAAGGAAAGGAAAGGAAAGGAAAGGAAAGGAAAGGAAAGGAAAGGAAAGGAAAGGAAAGGTGTACTCTTAACCGGATGGCCAAGCCCGTGGCCAGGGAGTAATTAAACATATTCTCGTAAAACGGCTCGATATCAGGTAGTTCCTTTCAATGGCTGAGAATCCTCTTCAGTTCCGACCCATGCTAGGACAGAGGTGTTGTTCCATTCTTGTGTTTCTGAGGCTACCCACTTGAGGAGCTCCATACCACACCCGAAAACTGCTTTTGAGTAAACTGGAAGGGTAGCCCGATGAACAATCCCATGGGCTATTAATAGACATACAAAAATATCGTATTGTAAAATAGATTGGCATTCCGACGATTTTGGGTTAAGAAGCCCCGTCTTTCAGAAAAAAGCCAAGAAGTGCTACCTCTATCGTAGCACTCGTCTTCCCAGTGACATTAATGACCAATAACTGCTATGAGTGATTTAAGAATTCCCTTCAGTTCCCAGTGACAGTTTTGGGCAATACCTGCTATGAGTGGTTTTATGAATCCCCTTTAGTTCCCTGTGACAGTTTTGGGCAATAACTGCTATGAGTGGTTTAAGCATCCCCTTCAGTTCCCAGTGACATTTGTAGGCAATAACTGCTATGAGTGGTTTAAGCATCCCCTTCAATTCCCAGTGACATTTTTGAGCAATAACCGCTATGAGTGCACAGGTGGCCGGGACCCCCCCCTTGCACAATGGGGGCGTAAAACAATCCTTGTGGAGACATTGCACTATGATACGTAGGAAACGCCACAAGGTGTACTCAGGTTTGTCGACACTTTGTGGCGTTTCCAAGATAGTCCATGTCTCCCGAAATAGTTTCGTACGGCCACATTGTGCAAGGGGAGGGTCCCGGCCACCTGTGTGGCATAATAATCCCCGTCAGTTCCGAGTGACATTTTTGTCCAATAACTGCTATGAGTGGTATAAGTTGTAAATAATATTACAGCCTATCGTAGCACGCATCGTATCTCCAAACCACTATTATAATAGGCTAAAAAAAATACTTTCAGCGTCCGCCCGAGGAGTCTCCCGAGCGCTACCACGCTCTGCCTCGAGCGCAGGAATGTTCCACATCCCCCCCAACTGCAGCCTTCATGTCACGACAAGTTGGGAAAAAAAATGGTTTGTCTACATCGCGTCCGCCCTTGCGTGCGGTTCGGCCGAGCGCTCGCTTCCCTACTTTCGACGCGTGCTACAATAGAGGTTGCACTTTTTGGCCTTTTTATTTCTGAATAAAAATCGTCTTAAAAGTCATTCCTGTTTAGCAATATGATTGTTTTGGTATGCCTATTAATAGTCCATGTTTTTTTTCATCGGGCTGCCGTTCCTGTTTACTCAAAGGAGGCGTGTTTTCGGGTGCGATATGGAACTCCTAAAGTGAAGAGCCTCAGAAACAAACGGGTTCACCTCTATCGTGGCATGGGTCTTTCTCTCGGCGAATAGTTGGTATCTTACCTTCAACCGTCCGACAGGAGCCGCCTTAGGTGGGTACCTACCCAACAGTCTTAGGCTTCGGCGCCGCAGCCAATTGAGCGGCGTCGGCGGTAACGGTGGTGGTTGCGAAGGTCGCGAGGGTTGTGGCGTCGAAACTGACGGTGCCTCCCGTACCACCTGCAGTACGTAGAATAACAATGCCGATAGGATGCCGGCGGAGGAACGAGCAATGGAGGCGGTGCAGGAGTATTGTTTCGACTTGATTGACCCGTCATCACCACATCATTATCATCATCAGTATCATCATCATCAGTATCTTCATTGTCATTGTCATCGTCATCCTCATCATGATCATTATAATCTCTAGTCTCATCGTGATCATTATCATCTCCAGTCTCATCATGATCATGACCACTATTATCCTTATCGTCATCATAGTTATCATTATCATCAGCATTATCATCAGCACCATCATCATCAATATCTTCCAATATCAGAATAGCCATGATAATAACAATCGCGATGATGATCATCGTCACCGTCATCCTATCATCATCATTATCAACACCTCCGTACTCAACATCATCATCATCACCACCACCACAATCGTCGTCATTATCCATAATCCATTGCATTGAAGCACCACCCGCTTTCTCCCGAGCCATGACAAGGCTTGACCTCTGTAATAAAATCAGATCTGCAATTCAAACCTCCTCCTATATATATTGCCTGATAAGTAGTTCTATTGCGTGATGAGTGATGAGTAGCTCTAATGCGTGGTGCGTGATGAGTAGCTCTATTGCACGAGGAGAACAGGCTGCTCGCGTTGCAATGCCGTGAAATGTCGAATAGGCGAGGCATGATACGATTTTCGGATGCTTCCTCTTTCCTCCGCCCCCGCCCCGCCCGCTCGCGTAGCAGGTTGATACCGATCGCGCCGCGCTCGTACCCTTCCAAACAGCGGGGTGACCACTACATGTAACCGTAAAACAAATATACCGGTACCATCCACCACCTCCTCCCTGCTCACGACCACGGCCACCAACATTGCATTCCTTCCACCTCTAGGCTAACACACGTACACACGTCACGACATGCTTGACAATCGGCTAGAAAAGGCTTGCAAACAACCATCTAGCAAACAACACGCACCCGCTGGGACCCCCAGGCCCTTCCCACATGCCGTTCCTTGGGTGTCTTGTCCAGATCCCATTTCTTGCTCGCTAGGCTGTGCTTGGGCTCGGATGCTACCAGGCGAGACGAGAGGCTTTTCCTCTTGGGCGGCTCGGCCTCCGTCTGCGGCTTTTGATCGAAGGCTCCTTGCTTGGGCTATTCGGGGGAAGAGGCGGAGGGGGGGAGGAGGGGGGGTGTACTCAGTTCGTGCATGGCCGTAGCCGTATGACCATAGACCCTCGAATCCCGACAATTCCGGGGCGGAGCACGTCGGGTTTTCACCAACCAAACAGACATGTGCTTGCACCAAGCGCGAGGCAAGCGCGAGGCACCGTCGTGAGGTGTTCAGCGAGTCCCATGAAGGGTGAGCGGCATCCTACTGAGAACCGCAAGCGAGCTCCGGCGTCTTGGAGGGGGAGAGGGGGGAGGGGGTTGTTGGCGCAAACCGTGCTCGAGCCGTCTTGTAAGCACCGAAACACACAGACTGCAGCAAGCACCCCCCTGGCCGGTCAACGTGCAGGTACTGCACGCACCGCAAGTTAACCACCACCTTTAGCTCATGCATCTCATATCTTGCTCAAATATCGTTCGCATGCTTCGCGCAAACAAACTCGGCACGCGGTCGGAATATGACGTCACCTTTTTCCCGGCGGCGACTCTGCTGGGGACGATGGGGGAGTCGCACAGCCGGAGTCGGCTCCCCATGAAGCTACTCAGGCGCCGAAGTTCGCGATCCTTCACCTGATAGGTGTATTGGTAGCAGTTATTGGACTGTCAGCTCTTCTTTCTAGTTGCGGTCGTTATTATTTATTTCTGGATGTCACGCATAGTTGATTGATACTCAGTACGTTTCGTGTGTTTTGTTATTGGTTGATGTGGTTTGTCATGCTGTAGGACAACGATACTTTTCTCGTCTTTAGTACTATTAGTAGGTGCCATCCTGTAGTTCTTGAGAGTCAAAACTACAGTATTTCGTTTTGATCGTTTAACGCATACTGTACCAGGTACCAGTATATATAGGTATATCGATGTTATGTAATGAAGTGTACCGGTATGTTACTGCTGTGTAACAAATCGAATATCGCGAGGGGGGAAGGCGTACTCATCTTTTGCTTGACTTAGTCATTTCGCCATTGATCACGCATCCCTTGTTAGAGACGGAGCACCACTGCTAAAAGAGAGACCTCCAACATTCGGGCGCTTGTTACGTTTCCCCCATATGCTACATCGAAAACGTTCGCCGATCTTATCCCCTTCCTGTTTCTGTTTCGCCTCTTGTGGCCACCATCTATCTCCTAGGCTAGCAATCGTTTTCTCGCTATTCTCTGCAGTAGTGTACCGTACTTCTCCTTGTCACATCACATCCGTCTATCTCCCTCATCTCCTCCTCCAGCGCATCTCGTTCCTCCTTGAACAGTTCAAGTTCTCCTACTATTCATATGTTAGTTATGCCCCCTCTCGCTTTGCCGCAAGGGTGCATCATCTTCTTCCTTCTCCACTCGACTAATGGTATACCTCTTGCTCCTTTCTGGCAGGCCCAGGTCCCCTACCCAAAATCGCAGTTTCAGAAAAATTCTCCTAGTCCACTGGGCAGTCCAAACACGTTTTCATTCCTATCTCTTCTCTAAACTCTAAGTGCTCTTCTTCTCCCACCATATTTTGAACGCTAGCCTTTCCCTTACTTCTACCCTTCCTTTTTAGGCTGTCTTGTATACCCGCCAAACTTGGCCATGGACAGCAGCATTTCTTCTCGGTTTCCCCCTATTTCCTTCCATATTCTCTCGGCTACGTTATCCCATCTTATTCCCGCTCACCCTTTCGTTGCTTTCTTCCATACCACCCCCTATTTAGCTATGTTCCTGACTTTACATTGCCATTTCAACCTTATTACGTCTCTGTCTACTTTAAGTGATCACGAGGGGGGGGGGGGGGTTTACTCATATCATGCACGGCCGTAGTCGTATTACCATATACACTCGCATCCCTACTATGCCGGGACGGAGCACGGCGGGTTTTCACCGACCAGGCAGACATTGCTAGCACCAA
>JAYJME010002889.1:0-12914 GCA_036873775.1 Costaria costata | reverse complement strand
TGATCGAACACGAATTCCGAGTATTTTCCCCCCAAGAAGGCGCCTGTAATTCTAAAGTGCAGTTCCGATCGGGCTGAACGATACCATACCATACCATACGATATTAATCGAGTCGACTATTATATCATACCTGGTATACATTTGTTAACAAATACACGTCAGCTGTGAGTTCCACCAGTTGAGTGGTTGATAACCATCTTTGAATCGACTACGTAATAAAAACCCGTACCGAACCGAACCGAACCGAATCGAAATTAAAACAAAAACGAATCGAAACGCTCATCTTCGTTTCTCATCTCACAAAGCCAATCGAACACGCTATCATATAATATATACGAGTATTATTATTAATTAACAGTAGAAGACCGGTCTTTCCCAAAGGATTGTTTTGGCCTCACTAATACTGGTTTCATAGTAAGGGGGGAGCGGGCAGTCAAGGGGGCAAAAGCCGTGCCCTCCTATAATATGACATGATATACAGAACAGCAAAAACCTGAAATCGGGCTCAGGCTGACTTTCTTCTCCTGGGCGCGCGCGAAAGCACACTTTCTTATGTTGCACTTTCTTATTTCGGTCGTCTGGTACTTTCTTATGTTGCACTTTCTCATGTTGCACTTTCTTATATCGTGGGCCCATGACAGCCACCGGAAGGGATAAAGACGAGGCTGAGGGCTTTCTAGACAATTGTTCAGGCTGACTTTCTTGTGAGTTGCTTGCTTATGAGCGGGCCGGTACTGTATAGCGTATTTACTTCCAGTACGACCATTGCAGCACTGCTACTAAAACTACTATGGTACAATGAAGTACAACAGGCAAATGGCTTCGAGCATATTGATATGGTATTCTACTAAGGGGGACGGTAGTTATGAGGACCAAACATACTCAGTAAAAAATGGTCAACATACAGGTGTTTTAGGACTATGGTAGGTCCTGACTACTAAGTACCCCCTAAAAGTAAGTGAAGCAAGTAGCCTTCTCTAACAAAATACCAGGTACTCTGCCTACACTGCCACAAAATCCTCGATCTCACAGCTGACGTGTTTTTCTTTTATAATATAATACAGCAGTACATATATACAGGTATTGGCAGCTCTGCTGCCCGCGCTGCAAGAAGAAATCAAAGTACATATAATCAAATACACATAATACAAGAGACGATAATTGCAGTCTAATATCACACCAACGAAACAACAACAGCAACAACAAAAACGTGCTGCGCCGCGCCACGCTGCTCTGCAAATCGATACCTTGTACACAACAAACTCATGACCCGCATCATACATACTCGGTACAGAAATGGAAGGAACAGGGGGTGGTTCGAGGCCATGTATTAGGCGCAAAAATACAGAAACTTCAGGAAGCGCATTGCACGGGACGCTGAAGCCATCATCAATCATCACCCCCCGGCCTCCGCCTCCCAACAACACGACCACCACCACCACCACCATCACCATCACCTCCACCACCTCCACCAACAACACTAACCCCCCCGTCCCTCCCCGCACCGCCACCGGGAGGGGTGCACATCTCGCTGCTCACGTCTGCCTCCAGCTCTTCCTCCTCCCGTTCGCCGGCGTTGGCCTGAGCGAAGACCATCTGCAGACGGACGTCCGGCGGGAGGACTCGCTCCTCCATGGCGTTCAGGCAGATTCGCTCGTATTCTGCACGGTAGCCAGGAATACACATGATATGACACAGCAGCAATTTCGATTTCAGTTTTGATTTTGTTTTCAGTTTCAGTTTCGATTTCGATTTCGATTGCGATTTCGGTTTCAAAGAGGGTTTCGGTCTCGGTTTTAATTTGGGTTTCAGATTTAGTTTCGGTTTCAGTTTCGGTTTTATTTTCATTTTCATTTTCAGCGTCGGTTACACTTTCGGTTTTTCAGTTTCAGTGTCGGTTTCAGTATCGGTTTCAGTTGCTGGGTCTGTTTCAAGTTTTAGATTCAGTTTCGATCTCGATCTCGACTACGATTCTGCTTTCGGTTTCGTGTCCGTTTTCAACCAGGAAGAGAGGGGGAGGGGCGTTGAGGGACAACGGGACGTTCGGTCCGGTGTCGGATTCTCCCGGCTGCTTGCGCTTCGCTTTCCGTTGGAGCGAGAGCTCCCAACGTGGCGGTCGAGATGATTGCTAGTGTAGCATAAGGTAGGGTAGGGTAGGGTAGGGTAGGGTAGGGATATGGTAGAGTAGGGTAGGGTTGAGTCGGGTATGGTAGGTTAGAGCTGAGTAGGGTATGTAGGGTAGGGCAGGGGTAGAGTAGGGAAAGTTAGGGAAAGTTAGGGTAGGATAGGGTAGGGTAGATGATAGGATAGGGTAGGTAGGATACGGTACGGTAAGGTGGGGGTGGTAGGGTATCATAGGGTTGAGAAGGGCATGTAGGGTAGGGTAGCGTAAGCTAGAGTATGGTATGGTAGGGTAGGGTAGAGTAGGGTATGATAGATGATAGGGTAGGGTAGCGGGTAGGATAGAGTAAGGCACGGCAGGGTAGGGATGGGTACGGTAGGATAGGGTTGAGTAGGGTATGTAGGGTAGGGTAGCGTAGAGCAGGGTAAGTTAGGGTGTGGTAGGGTAGGGTAGAGTAGGGTATGATAGACGATAGGGTAGGGTAGGTGGGTAGGATAGGGTACGGCAGGGTAGGGATGGGTACAACAGAACACATACTACGGGGCATGGTAGGGTGCGGTACGCGGTGGTTCGTCCTGCGAGACGGTCCAACCAATGTTTTTTTTTCCGCCCCACCCATGCCACTGTTGTTGCTGCAATTGTATCATACCTGGTTCGTACATACGTATGATACACTCGTATCATATAGTTCGTACGCAAATTTACAAATATTGCGGAATGTAAGCGAGGAGCTTTTCGGCGCCCCCGCTGTATTATAGCTTTTGCTCGTACAGCTTTTACTCGTACATTACCCTGCAAATAACCAGTACCACGTGAAATCGGTCAACATATTTAGAACACACGAAGCTTGCACAGATGAGTTTCGACGATTTTGTTCAATCACCCATCCCAAGTCTGTTTTTTGGGGGGGGGGTGTCACCTTAATGTATTCATACGTATTATATAATGCTATAGAAAAGAGAGTGCCCACAGCAGTTCGTGCTTTTCGTGCCTGAGCAGTCCGTGAGTTGGATTGTTCATCTCGGTCACCGAACAGGGCTGTTCGGCAGTAATCGAGGCTGTCCGTCCAAAATGCCACCTGTAAAAGCACTCGCGGCGCGGGCGAGGGCTGTACAGCCCTTGGCCCAGATTCGACATCAACAAATTCGGCCTGTTGACCCCGGTACTATTCATACCACCCAGGGTAGCCACCGACATACACCCAACCACTCGTAGGTCATAAACCCTGTATATAGCACGCGCAATCGAAGTTATCACAGACAGCTTGAAAAATACCAGGTTGGAGTTTTGACGAAATCCTCGACCTCACAGCTGACGTTTTTTTCAATTTTCGTTTATAATAATGTTTACAAAAAAATGGTGCAAAACATGCTCGGCTAAAAAATGGTGCAAAACGTGCTCGGCTAAACACCAACCTTAACCCCGATCGCCTCAGAATT
Organism: Costaria costata; assembly: GCA_036873775.1. Lineage (NCBI taxonomy): Eukaryota > Phaeophyceae > Laminariales > Agaraceae > Costaria > Costaria costata. The sequence continues at coordinate 9,353 of JAYJME010002889.1, read as the reverse complement.
TTCTAGGAATGAAGATACAAGTGATATTTTAGTGTGGAATAACAAACAACTTTTGTCGCAGCTTGGCCAGAGCTCGTAAGACAGCAATACTACCGCATAACACGCATGCATATGATAACACAACCCCTACGTAGGGACCATTTTTCCGAGCTGACTTTTTCGACAACAGGGAGACAGACTGCAAACAAAACGCCGAGCGAGGGTTTACGGCAATATTTCCACCAGAGATTTCTCCAGAGCCACCACCTTCGTTGTGTGTATTGTATCATACCATACCATACCATACCTCCCGTTGGTTTCGAGAAAATCGGCTGTTGGCAACTTCATCCCAGGGTACGTAATATCTTTTGTTACATCATACGGTACTGGCGTCGGCCGTACACCGGTAGAGCTTACCAGTGCCAGCTATTCGAGAAAATGGTTGGCGAACACTGTGTACGAGACGAAGAGGACTATAGCCCTAACACATTGGTTGATAACATGGGTTGTTGATAACATTGGTCGATTGGGTTGGGGTTTAGGGCTGCAGCAGTAATACTCGTAAATTATGGTACACAGTCAGTCAGTCAGTCTATTGTCAACCATTTTCTCGAATAAGTGGCAAAAGCGAGGGTAGCCTACCACAGTATTCGACAAAAATGGTTGACACGCACTGTGTACCAAACAAATACAGATCTACCCCTAACCCTATATAACCCTAACCCTAAGCCAATCAGAACCGATCAACCATTGGTTGTAGCATTAAGCCCTTTGTCTCGTAAACAGTGTGTGACAACCATAGTTCTCGAAAAAGCTCTACGTACTGGGTAAAAGCTACCCTCCCCGTGTACGCTGTTCTCGCTACCCGATCACAGGCCGCCCGCCACACAGCCCAGGTAGCACTGCGGTCCCGTTGTGGGAAGACATTACTTGGAATTAGAGTGAGATACGGGTTTCGGTACACTACAGTGCTGAAGGGGTTTTGACCCCCTTTAGAGCCGGAAACGGTTTTTGGGGACGTAACTACTTGGAAATAGTGTGGGATACTTTTTGCGGTAGTAAAAGGGTTATAAGGGACCCCGCGATAAGGGGAAACGGTATATACTAGATAGAAGGGATCTCAAATTTCTGCGCCTACTATAATAGTATATTGAATATCTGGTACAAGCGACCGGTACCAACTCTGATAAGGGACCTTAGTATATACCAGGTAAGATATAAGGGACCTCCAATTCCAAACGCACACAAGTAGGGTCTCTTAAAGGGGGCTACTATCTACTGCAGCCATTCGAAAAAAAAAGAAGACGACATACGAAAAAACCCATAAAACTCACGTTCGACCGACAGAGCAACGCGAGATACGCAGGCACTGCCAGCCCAATCAGAAGCGAGATGCGCAGGCACTGCTCACCAATCAGAAGTTACCATAGACTATATATACACACCAGGTATATTCTGAAATAGTGGTATACCAGTATACAAGTAGAAACTATAAACACGAAAGTTAAGACTACATTCTGAAACAGAGCGGTAGACTTAATTAAAACCCCTTTAGAGCCGGAAACGGCTTTTGGGGACAAAACTGCTTGGAAATAGTGTAGGATATTTTTTTGGGTAGTGAAAGGGTTAAGACAATAACAATGAGGTTTCCAAAAGTGAGGGGAAGGAAGGGGGTAGTACGGGGTTCGGGGTTGGGTGGCCCGTTTCTATTATCTATTATTCGATTATAATAGTATTCTTCGATCGCCCGGCGACTGCTGGACTGTTGGGCTTGATGTTAGGCGCAGAACCAAAGCGGGACAACATCATTGACATCCACGCTCTTGACTCTTGACTTATCCCTGACTTGGTATTAAACCTAACACCCTATCATCAGCAAATAACAACAAATACAAATGCCACACGCAGCAAAAGAGCAAATATGCTATTACGGGGGACCACAGTAAACAGGACCAAATATTGTTAGCAAAAATAGGGAAATACATAGGTTTTGGTGTCCACAGTAGTAGGTTCTATTGTGTCTACAGTAGGTCTGCTACTAACTATGGTCCAAATATTGTTGGCAACAATAGGGAAATATGTAGGTTTTTGTGTCTACAGTAGGTCCTATTAACTATGGTCCCCCGTAATAGGCAAACAATTCATCGCTCCTAACACCCCGGCGCCCGTACTAGGAGAACGGCAATTTTGGGCACGCGAAGGTCTCGTTTGGCCTTAATATATTAGTGTTAGTATAGGGAGGCGGCCAGTCAAAAGAGGTGAAGCCGCGGACAAAAATTAATATACCTGGTATACCGGGCATATACCTGGTAGCATCTTTGCAAAATACCAGCATCTTGCTAGGACGCAAATGGCTTACGTACGCCTGCCTATATATGTACACCTAACATATGACACGATCACCGCTAAGAAATCGTCCTCGTATTCGGAGAGCGACAGCAACTTGAGAGAAAGAGAGAGAGATAAGGGAGGGCGGTGCGACTAAACTCTTTTACTTAGTATCGCAAAAGAAAATCCCGGTCAAAAACCCGCGCGATTTGTAAAAAAACGCGGGAAAGTGCAGTTGTAAAGGGGGGGGGGGGATAAACGGTAACCTTCCCTAAAAGCATAAGAGCATGACTGGTATGCTACTATACAATGTTGGCGCTTTCCGGTTTGTCCGTCTGTCCGGTACTATGATGTTTGTACCTCCAGATACATTGTTAACTGTTTCGATATCCACCCGCCATTCGTATCTCCAGGCAAGTTCTTTCATTGTTTCCCCCCGCCTCCACCACCCACCCCGATTCTGAAAAAGAACACGAGCGGAAGGTCAAGCTTTCATTTTTGCAAGGGCTTTCATCGTCCCGTGCCCTCTATATCTATAGCAGGCCTCTATGCTCGATATATCGTACCTGTGTTGTTCTTTTCGTGTCGTCTTTTCCACCGTTATTTCTACACACAAAAACACCGTACGTACTGGTATTGTTTAATTAATGCTCATCTCATCATCAATCGAATCTAGCACACAGCACACCCCGAGAGTCCATACGTACCGAATGTTTTTAGACACAGCAGTACGAGTTCCGTGTCGCAAACTGTTGAGTGACAGATACAGTAGCAGTATGTACGCACCAGGTACGCAATCAGCAGAGAAAATCATGCATCGCAGACTAACAGGAGACAGGAGACCAGAAGCCTATCATAACGAGTGAACTCCCGAACGTACCGTGGGAAAACACATACACACACACACCACAATCGAGCCAACGAAGAGAAAACAGGAAGAGAAAAAGCAACGAAAATAAAAATAACGAGAGCAGCAGCAAAAAAAAAGGAAAAGGAAAGAAGGAAAAATAACATACTGTGTACCACTACCAGTACGTGTGTAGTAAAACAAAAAATGTATTGGCAGCAGCAGCAGCAGCGGTTGCTAATAACAGTGTCTCTCTCATTGTGGGTTATTTTTTCCAGCTGGTAATTTCCCTTTCGATGCCCCTTCCATATCCGTTGGCTGTATTCGTAAGTCTAAAGACATCAAACATGATGCAGCAGCGGCAGTGTTGACAGGAAATATGAGGGGGGTTTTGGTTGTGTGGGACGGTAGACCCGCAGCAGGTACATCTCTTTCTTCGGTTTGGATGTGGAGACTAGACACACCGAGGTGGGGTTGGTTGTGTGGTGTGGTGTTGCCACACTCTCGGGGGTCAGCAACGAGAGGTACACCTCAGAAGTGCCCCGGAAAGGCAGGATGGCCTTGAAGGATCATAGTGATTATGAGGGGGTACCATCTATAGGGGATAGGACCTCGTATCCACATAACCCCTCTTCTTTTTCAGACACGCAAACGTGCGCGTCTTCTAAAAGGCGTCGATTTGGGATGGCAGGGTTCTAAAGTCGCTCCCTAGGATGCGCCAATAGTCACTATTGTTGCAGCAGCAGCAGAGAATCCGATAGGAACTGGTATCCGCAGTTGCAACTTTACTGTTACTAATGAATTTCGCAAAAGAGGGGCGCGATAATGTAATTCTGGCTGGGTGTGCTGCACGTGCGTGTACGTGTGCGTGTTTTTTTTTTGCCATGTGCGAAAACTGACGCACACTCATTCCAAGAAGGTTGCTCCTAAAAACGTGTGTGCAGTTGTGCAGCAGTTGCTTCTAACGGGGTCCACAATAAGCCGTTCTTTTCTGCCCATCGACACCGACCACAACCAGTGTCGACGCGGATTCTTCATCCCAAGCAATACCGGGTAATTACCAGTACAGCAGTAAGCAGCACCAGGGACACTATCAAGGTGCCACTAGGTCTCGTTCTGCGGGGTTTTCATCGTTCTGTCCGTCCTCCCGTCCCCTCCCCCCGTACGCCTCCTAAAAAAGCAAGCAAAACTTGATGTGGAGAGATGCACGCTCTGTGACCACAAATATAAAATCGAGACAGGTTTTGTTTTTGTTTTTCCCACATCCTATTTACTGTCTTCGTCCTTGTGCCAGCTCCCTCCTAGTCGTAAGTCAGACCCGGGGTCAAGACAGCAGGCTCTTCTCCCCCCCTCCCCACTACGGTGCGCGCCTTGCATTTTTATCGCGAGAAAACTTGAGCTTTTTCTTTCCTCGTCGACTCGCGTGGATTTCGTGATACACCGCAAATAAAGGAGAGATTGGCCAACAAATCAATGAAATGCCAAACGTACGGGATAGGAAAAAAAAGCACAACGAGAGCATACACTCACCAGACAAATTGCACGAAAGAAAAGAAAGAAAATGAAAGAAAGAGAAAGAGAAAGATAAACCAAGGTGTCGTCGGGTAGAAAAAAGGTTTATGACCCATTTCGGGCTTGGGAGAGGGATCACATGTCGAAACCCGAGGACGATCACAGCATCGACCAGACCAAGCAACCCGAGCTAAGAGGGGGGTATCATAGATCATAGGGGATACGTCCAGAGCGCACGTACAGTCAGATGACACGCGCAGAATCATGTCCTGCCCGCTCTTCCTATTATCCCTTAAAGCACTGCAATGTATAGAAACACACATATACATATATACGGCTCTAATTGCAAGTCATTATCTGCCCAAAAACGGGAGTGCAGTCCTACAGGGATTAAACCCCTTTAGAGCCGGAAACGGTTTTTGGAGACAAAACTCCTTGGAAACAGTGCGGGATACTTTACGGGGTAGTAAAAGGGTTTTAATAGACGGTTGATGAGACCGCAGCAGTTGTTTCTCGTTTGTAGGTCAACCCTAACCCTGAGAGCCAATGAGATCGAACCAACCATTGGTTAGCGTTAGTCCCTGTCTCGCAAACAGTGTGCGAAAACCATTTTGTCGAAAAAAAGCGGTAAGCACTACTACTGCTGGAGGCGCTATATAATACCCGGGTCCCGAAAGGGTGAATGCACAACATATTCCGAGTGTGTACATACAGCAAGTAGTACTGGCATTAACTAGAGTTCTATTCTGTAGATTATATTCATACATACTGCAGTATAGTCTACAGTAGTGGTGGCTACCTGGTACGATTTAAGAGAGAGGTGTGTCAGACATAGTAGTCATTTCTCTTAAACCGGAATGGGTACTATATAGCTCTTAGCATACCCGTGCTAAGGCATTTGACCTCTCTTAAATCGCTGTTTCTCTTAAATCGAGTTTTCTTAAATCGTACCAGTAGCCACTACTCTGTAATATAATACTTCGTATATAATCCGAGTACCAGTAGTATGCTATTACTGCTGTCCGTTGCAAATAAACAGTAGTGGTACCTACCGTACCTACAGGCCAGTAGCGTTTAAACGCTAAATATGTTAATTGTTATTGTTACAGCAGTAGTATGTAAACTTGTTAGAACAACAACGACGATAGTTGAAGGGGAAGTGAAACGTGCTGTGTGATGCTACTTCGTGTAAGGGCTATATACTATATACACATAATACGACGCTAGACTAAGGCAATAGTCTACGAGTACAGAGCAGCAGTGACGGTCTATATTATGGGCTATGGCAGTACTTTGTTTTCAATACTGCTGCCATAGCCCATAGGTGAGGGCTACGGTATAAGAGAGGGGTGTGCCGGGCGAAGCAAACCTCTCCAAACCTCTCCTATTACGGGGGACCATAGTTAATAGGACCTACTGTAGACACCAAAACCTATACATCTCCCTATTTTTGCTAACAATATTGGGTCCATGGTTAATAGGACCTACTGTAGACACAATAGAACCTACTGTAGACAACAAAACCTATATGTTTCCCTATTTTTGCTGACAATATTTGGTCCTATTTACTATGGTCCCCTGTAAATAGATCATGATCTGTCAGACTTTTAGTCAGCCATATCACATCCCTAAAAATCCATCAACCGGGCCAGGCCAGACAAGACCAGACCAGACCGGACAAAAATACTAAGAGGACAAAAAATCCCAACTAAAAAATAAAAATCCGCTGCGGTTCCTCCTCCTCCCTTTTGCCCTCTGTCCTTCTCACCATCGGCTTCTTCCACTCTGACAATGAGGGTGCTGTCCACTTCCTCCGTCATCTCGTTCGGCCGCGCGTCCGCCGCTCCGGACCAGCCGGAGTTCATCCGCGTAAATCTGGCCGTTTCAAGTCACGGGTTATACGTTTTTTGGAGGCAACCAACAGCAAAAACCGACGGAAAGCGTGCAGTGCGAGCACGTATGATATGATACAAATGTCCTGACATATTTATGAAATGAACTAAAAAAAAAAAAAAAAAACACCACCTGTGGTGAAGAGACCGAGATTTTTCGTCGAAAGTCACCGAGGTTTTAGCAAGCGGTAAAGTAGGTACGTAGCAGCCCCTTTTTAGGGACCCCTTTCAAGGGAGAACGGTATATAAGGGACCTCAATTTCCTGCGCACCGCTGTCGCCCTCTGTTGACAATAAAACACAGGTGGCCGGGACCCCCCCTTTCACAATGTGTGCGTTAAAAAATCCTTGTGGAGACATTACACCATGTAGTAAACGCCACGATACGTCGACAAACCTGCTTTTTTGGTATGAATGGTTGTCCTACATAGTGCAATGTCTCCACAAGGATTTTTTTACGCCAGCATTGTGCAAGTGGCTCAGTTGGTAACCTCGTAAACCTTCTGAAGGCTTGGTTGCGGGTTCGAATCTCGCGAGAGCGAAAAAATCGCAATTAGCATGGAAAGCGATACTTTATTCGTGAGTAAACAAAATTCGACTTAATAAAATGTTTGACGAGGGAAAGGGACGGCTGAACCCCTCTCGCGATAAAAACTTAGGCAAAAACCGCAGGAGGAAAGGTGGAGAGAAACCTTCTGTGTTTACCTTCCCCCTGCTGTGTGACCCCGGTTGGTGCGTTCAAACATCTGTCGCCCAGAAAAAAATGGGACGAAAACACAAACACAAGAGGGGAGGTCCTGGCGACTCTGATACGGTAAGGGACGTCGGTATGCAAGGGAGATCCAATACCGAATGCACTAGTGTCGCCTAGAAAGGGGCTACATCATATCTTAAAAGGGGCTCCAGTATACCTACTGCATTCGTTGTCACCATAAATAGTACCAGGTACCTGATATTAACTGTTTAGCCTGGCCTGGTAGTCACTATATTAGACCGCAGCGATTGTTAGCGCCATGTAGAACGACTGCTACGGGGGACCATAGTAAATGGGGCCTACTGTAGACACTATAGAACCTACTGTAAACACTAAAATATATCTACCTATTTTTGCTAACAATATTTGGTCCATAGCTTACAGGACCTACTGTAGACACAATAGAAGCTACTGTAGACACCAAAACCTTCATATTGACATATTTTTGCTAACAACATGTGGTCCTATTTACTTTGGTCCCCCGTAATATCTACTGTCCATAGAACACGAAGCGAAGCGAAGAACAACGGAAGAAAAAACGAGCGGTAACGTATACACAACTATTCCACACCTCGGACGTGATCATCGATTTCCACTTGATGATCTAGATTATTCAGGGCAGATCTATCTACTGATCTGTATGATCTAGCTCATGTTTCCGGGTGGGATCTGTACTGTACAGATATATCCTGCACAACATCTCGTATCGGTAGGTTATACTATAGCATCTAGATGATCTAGATCGTGACCTATTCATAGCAATTACTAATAGTTACCAGTGACAATCAGTCCGCAAGGAACCGTAAAGGAAGCAACCAAACCACAAAAAAAACGTAAAAGTTTAAACAGCAAGAAACAACACAAACAAGAAAAACAAAAGAACAAGAGAGCCAAGATGTCGTAAAAAACCCCAATAAAACGTATTAGACTACACCCACGAAACGAAACAGAGCAAAATTAACAGGAAGAAAAACAAAGAATAAAACGACGAGAAAAGCGCTCAGAAAAAAAAACGGGATACAAAAAAACCAAAACATAACAGAACTTCTGTCAAACAGACAAAAAAACAAAAAAAACAAAAAAAACAAAAACAAGCGGAGGGTTGCTATAAGAAAAATCAGACAAAAGCAGCCACAGCACGTGTCCGTAGTACTACTCCGTACACCGTACCAGGAAAACAATATGAACCCTTTCATTACCCCAAAAAACATCCCACACTATTTCCAAGTAGCTTTGTCCCCAAAAACCGTTTCCGGCTCTAAAGGAGTTAATAATCTACTGAAATAACGAATACAATGGTAACCATTATTCTATTTTATGACTTGAAAAGACAAGTGTATTATTAATAGTACAATACCCACGGAACGAAATCAAACAGAACCCAACCTCCCTTTTCGACCGACCCACCTGTCCATCATTATCCCGCCCCCCGACTTGCGCGCGTGGACCTCGATCACTTCGATACAGTGCCTGGGGGGGAGCGCCGGCAAAGTGAAACAGGGCAAGTTAATTGTAATATTTATTATTCAATAGTGGTGTATGATGCCATATTATATAGTGTTGTAATACAACACTCGCAAAAAAAAAAAGATAATACCCCGCAGAATTTTGAAACATAATCCACAGATTTGAAAACAATCCACACAATAAACACAAGCCTGCTTCGTAATACGCGCAGCAGCGAAAACAATAGCAATCGACGGAACTTGAATGAGCTACAGTATGATACAGCTGTACGAGGGAACGGGAAAACCCTATTAATACTTACGGAGCGGAAATAACCTATATCCAAACGTACCGGCACATGCATATATATGCATATTTAGCGGAAACAACCTGACCGACGGAAACAACCGACGGAACTGATACGACCGCGGAACGGAAATAAAGCACGGGTCGGGTCGGGCCGGGCCGGGCCGGGTCAAGAGGTTTCGAAATCTCAAGGGCCAGGTCGGGTCAGGTCGGGTCAAGATGTTAAAAAAAAGTCGAGGGTTCGGTTGAGTCAGACAACTCGGGTCAGATGAGGAGGTTTCAAAATCTCA
>JAYJME010002888.1:336-12920 GCA_036873775.1 Costaria costata | reverse complement strand
GGGGGGGTACTCAATTCGTGCATGGCCGTAGCCGTATGGCCATAAACCCCTCGCCGCATCCCTATTATGCCGAGACGGAGCACGTCGGGTTTTCCCAACCAGGCAGAGGGAGGGGTGTGAATCGGCATGAAACGTTATCCTACCTAGGGAGCCCCACCGGGTCAGGAACATGGCCACGGAGAATGGTGTCGCTATCGCTAGAGTCGGCGTCGCTTCTCCCTCCCTCATCAGCACCCGCAGCACCACCAGCACCAGCGTCCAAAGGCCTTCCCTCCTGGTCGGCATGGAAACGGTAAAGCAGAAATGAGAGTGTCACAGTACAAAGAACAGAAAATTGTTACAATTTTGGTTAGCGACGTACCCAATACTGTACCTGCTTAGGCTGTATTGGATATTCGTCGAAGACTCAGAGGCCGTGCGCACGCGAGTAACCACAAGCCCAAGGGTGTGGCACAGACAGGAGCTATACGTGCGCCGACAACCTGGCAATTACATTGTACCCACCTGCGTATATTGGATGCCCAATACAATGTACTGTGTACTTGCGTACCAAACTTATTTAACCTTAAACTCAAGCACGAGCATGAGGTAAAGACGTACACTCAAGTCGCGCTTCAACGTTTCCTCCCCCGGTCCGGATGTTACACACGCATCGAACTTTGGCGAAGAAAATATCGAGCTACAGCCTGTAGTATAGGCCTTCGTGGTACGCTCCTTTCCAAGTCTGAACTTGCCTTTTTTCTCCCGCCATCTCTCCCACCGGCACCATTCGAGAGTTTTTCCCACGTGCCCCTCCCCCACCCTCTCGCCACCATAAGCCACACCATCGAGACAACAGCCACAACCCCAACCACCGCCCCCGAAACCAACCGGCCGTTAAAGCTAGCCCTTCCTCCTCCGCCATACTCCCCGGCGCTCGACCGGAGTGTGCCCGTTGAAATGGAAGATAACGGCGACGATGATAGTGGGTCCGGTGGTGGCGTGTTGAAAATCTCGGAGCCGTCGGCAACGTGAGCCCTTTCGAGCTTGAGAGATGACGGCACAACAAGTTGTTGGAGTGGTGGTGGTGGCGGTGGTGGCGGTGGCATGTAGACGACAGGAACAAGTTGGAAACCCCCAATCTCAAGGCCTCCACCGCTGGAAACCTTGAGCCAATCGGGGGGCGACATACGTAGCCATTGCCAGCAATGTGCCCGAGACCCCCGAATTGCCAACCGGTGGGGAGAAGCCGCAGGATGTCAGGGTTGTTAGTGATTGAAGAAAATGAAAAAAATACGGGTCGCGTTCTCTTGGAGTCGTCGAATGAGAGCTACCAAATTAGTCATTTCTCGTTGGACATGCGACGTGCACCCTCCTCGCTCAGCGGCAGGCAGTCCCATCAGAGGCGAGACATGCTACGATAGAGGTGCAGCAGTTTTTTTCTGGGGCTCCTCACTTCAAGAGCTCTGTAATCTACCCACAAACTGATCTGGATGAAACTAAAAGTGCCACTCGATTAAACACCCATGACCTAGTTATTAAAAGAAATCCGATTGCGAAACAAGAATGACACCCCGACGAATTTGGGTTAATGAGCCCCGTCATTTAGAAACAAAAACGCAGAAAAGTGCAACCTCTATCGTAGCACGCGTCAGGCGGTAACACACCTTGCATCCTACAGCACCGGGGGGTGAGTCTGCTCTCTCCTCTTCCCGTGTTTTTCTGGCCTGGTCCACTATCAACAGTTTGCTGCAATAGTCTCATCTGAACTAACTGTGGGATACTTATGGGCGCGCGTTTTGCCCCTGACCTTTCACAAAATCGACCCTAAAATTGATCGCGCGGTGGCAAAAGTATTCCGAAGACAAACCCTGTCGATGTAGACGTGCACCCTGTGAACAGAAGCCCTGCGCTAATGTTCACCTCGCCAACCGTTCGAATTTTTTTTGTTGTTTCCTGTCCTTCTTTACGAGCAGGCAGGAACTCAATCAGAACACACACCAGCAGCAATAGGGACACCAGAGACAGCCAATCTTGTGTGAAGTACGCGCTACTGCAGTAGACTACATACAGTACACAACACGCGCGCATACCGGTGCGTTGGGCTAGATCAACTACTAGAGTCAGCTATACTAGAGTCTGGAAGTCGCCGTTGGGGATCAAAAATCGTTGACCACATGGTTACTGAACAAGTCGGTGTGCAACAACAAGAGGTATCCCAACGGTCCCGAACGATTGACATCCACACCGCAAGCGAGGGTAATCTACACAGCTATTAATAGCACACAGACAAGTGTTCCCCGACAATTGTTTGCTTCTCCGGTGCGCTGCCACCCCCCCCCTGAAGAACTTCCAAGCCGATTTTCTCGACACCGGGGAAAGTGCAAACGCCGAACGATGGATCTTCGGAAAATATACCGAAGTTGGTTTACCCCTTTAAAACCCCAAAAAAATACCTCACACTATTTCCGAGTATTTTTTGTCCCCAAAAACCGTTTCCGGCTCTAAAGGGGTTAAGTTAGGACCACCTCAGAAAACTCAGTTGCCACCCATACCTTGGCAAGCGTCTACACGCACCTGGTCGTTGATCTCGAAGTCTAGAGAGAGTGGAAGGGAAAGAAACAAAAGGCGGGCTGTCTCGGCGCCGAACTCTTCGTCCCCATCCGGATGCCCTCCGCCGATGGCAGGCGTTACGGAGGGAGCGGCCACGAAGCCGTAGCAGTCCGAGAGGGTGAGGCGGTATACTCCCTCGTCCGCGAGGGAGACGCTGTTGTATCTTCGCAAGAGGAGCGACGGGTTTAGAAAGACCACATTATCGTCACCCCCGTCGCCACCAACGCCATCATCTTCTGGGAAATCCCCGCCCTCCAACCAACCACTGGAAGCCCCTCCTAAACCAAACATAAGTCGAGGTCAGAAAAAGACAAAAAAAAAAGAACAGGCTTGTAACCATGGTTATTACGCAGGCAGTCATATCGTATGGCGGTTTACCAGAAATATCGCACGAATTTCACACTGGCTGTGTTTGGATGGAAGCTGAAGTCACCCCAGTAACGAGAGGTTACCTTATCACTCTGGAAGCCGTTAGTATAGCAGACACGACATGACCCAAATATCCCCCCCTGCAAAAACAAAACAATGCTCTGCCACAACTGCGCAAGTTATTTATTCGGGACGCCGCTGGGTTGGGCATGATGATCGCCACGTAGTGATGGCGCTTTTGAGTATTAAGTATTAAGTGTTGAGTATTGAGTATTGAGTATTGAGTATTGAGTATTGAGTATTGAGTATTGAGTATTGAGTATTGATTATTGAGTATGGAGTATTGGGTATTGGGTATTGAATGAGTATTGATTAAGTATCGATTGAGTATGTATCGACTGTTGCTACTGTAAGGGGGGCGCTTTTTGGCCCTTTTTTTTTCAGCCAATCAAAGCCACTCGTAACAAGAGTGACTACCCGTTTTTTAGCAATATTATTTTGCTTTGCTTCGTGTTTTTTGGGTTTCGCGATATGAGCCACCCTTGGGATTTTTGCTTAGGCTCGTGCGTGAAAACAAAAAGGAGTAAAGGTCCATTCTAATTTTTGAGAGAAGACGATGAGTCACTCGCCTTATAAGTAGCCTAAACGCGGTGGTGGGGAAAATCGATATATAACATACCCCCTACTGTAGCATCAACCATTCCACGTGTGTGTGCCAAGCACAAGCTGCACCGTAGTCAGCTTGACATCAATGCTGTGTCTGGGCTATCCTTTTGATCCACATATTGCTCGCATCCAAACTCACCTCTCGCCCGGTCGAAACGGCGGCAACTAGTTGCCGCAACAGATTGTGTTCACAGCACTCGGACTTACGTGAGACATACTTGTCACCCGGTAATGTTCAGGCAAGAGAAACGCTCTACTCTACTTTTGAGTTTAAAACGATAGCCTAGATCGCTGTCCGCGCCTCAGATTAGGCCGTCAGTGCACGCTCGTGCGTGGAGTGCGCTCAAAACGTTTGGTGTCAAGCGAGTGCAACTGTGCAATTCACTCAGCAGTGACGAACGAGCTGGTGGAGCCGTGCAAAGGGTTCCATCCAAACGAGTGAAACCTATGCTCGGAGTATAGCTCTTTCAATCTGCTAGTAAGGATACTTAAGCCTTTCCTCTTGATAATTGTGTAGCGTGGTCTGCACTTCGGAATCGTGGTCCGCAATTCAAAATGTATGCAAAAGCGGTGCAGCTGCGTCTTAGGCCAGTTTTGGCCAGTTTTGGGTGTGGTTTCGGTGTCAGGGTTAAGGTTAGGGTTAGGGTTAGGGTTAGGGGTTGGGTTGAGTTAGTTAGGTCTACGCTGGTACCTTCATCCCACCAGGAAGTGCTTCCTAGCCGTCTAAATCATGCACTACGTGAACAGCCTACTATCTAAAGATCCTTACTAGACCAGATTGTAAAAGGAGCTCAACCTATGCCACCAAGCACTTAAGGGTGTGTCTCAAGAGGCACAAACCGAGCGTCTTGAAACCGCCCCAGAACGAAAGCGTGCATTCGTTCGTATACTGTACCTGGAATCAAGGCGTCTTCAGCTGAATCTGTTGACACCGTTCGAATTTCCACCTGTGGAATTTGGAGAAGGAGGGGGGGGGAGGGGGTTCAACATGCAAAATTGATCAAGTAGCGCTGGTTTCGCTGGACAAATTTACTGCAGTTTGGTAGCGCTCCTTTTACAGGACCCTAGTGCAATCGGTATTGGACGTCCCTTATATACCGATTTACCTTATCTTGGGGTCCGTTAAAAGGGGCTACTACTGCATCATTAACCCCTTTTGGAGTGCACTCTCGTTGTGGGGACAAAACCCTTGGAAATAAATACGGCCATATGTAGGTTTCTGTAGTAGAGTATATTATAGTGTTAGGACCTGCTACGGGGGAAAAGACAGTTGATAGCGGGGTCAGAAGCTTCAGGAGCATGCGCTAAATGTGAAGTGGTGGCACAGCCTGGCGATATAATTATTTGTTGGTCATATGGCATAGTCTCCTAGACCACTCAGTCAGCGCTGGGTTCAAATCTCACCGACTTCATAATACCTGTTATTTTCGAGCCGATGTGCTGGAGACATTATTGTGAATGGTCATGATAGTGGTATGTTCCTTAGATACTAACAGCGCTTGGCGAGGGGAGAGCCCCGGAGATCCCTGTTTAGAAGTCGGTGAGATTATACGAACCCGAAAGCATATAGTTTGTTGGTCATATAGCATAGTCCACTAGACCACACAGTCGGCGCTGACTGTGTGGTCTAGTGGACCATGCTATAGGACCAACGTTATCACTCTAAGCTGCCCTTTGTGATTGCTGTGAGCTTCATACGGCATGGCTGCTGTACTGAAATAGCCTGGTTCCTGCCTCACCAATGCCTCATTTTTTTGCTCCTCGCGGATCGACAGACTCTAAAGGGAGCCGCAGAGAGAGCGCGCACTATTGCGTTCCAGCTACAAACCATGATGGGAGGAGAAAAAGTCAACGGAAAGTGTATAAATATTCAAATTCGAGGTGCAGTACGTGTTGTTGGCACTGGGGGGGGTCTTCAAAACACCAGGGATCAAGCCTCGATTCCTGATGACCTGTGGGTAGTGCAGTTCTCGTCGTAGAGAGCGTCATCAGGGACCTGTTGCAACATGGACTCTGCAGTCCACTATCACTAGTATTTAGTTGATTCGTAGTCACTACCCTGCGTACACTACAGTAAGGATATTAGTCTGGATATGTTTTGGATATCGGATAAATACGGCGAGACTGTTCTTCAGTACGTTCTTCGCTATTCGATATGTCGTATATTCAATTTGCCTTGATCGGGACGTTGGTATTATTGCAGGGCATCTATTACGGGGGACCATAGTTAATAGGACCTACTGTAGACACAATAGGACCTACTGTAGACACCAAAACCTATACATGTTCATGTTATTGCTAACAACATTTGGACCATAGTCAATAGGACCTACTGTAGACACAATAGAACCTACTGTAGACACCAAAACCTATACATTTCCCTAGTTTTGCTAATAATATTTGGTCCTATTTACTATGGTCCCCCGTAATAGCGGGTCTTACAGCACCGCCATAGTTGGAAGATTCGCTGCGTCGTGGTCCCTGGAGGAAACCTAGATCGTCGCCTGGACGTTCGAGGTGCCATGACATGAATGTTATTCTCGGGGCCACAATGGGGGGGCTCCGTCTAATTGCAGGCCGCACCGGTGCGGTATTTCCTGCAGGAAGTTGGATAGAGCAGTCGACGCTGGCCTCGTGGATGCCCGGGGTATTCAAGCACGCTGCGGAGCCGTGCGACTGCTCCTGCCGACGTCGAACCCCCCCGAACGTTTGGCGTCAGGGTTTTAAGTTAACACTTGGGTTGTGATCGTCTGGCCTGGGTTGCAAGATTGGAATTGACGACTGACGACCTGCAGGAAGCGTTTCGCTGGAACGTTGATACGTTCTGCTTTATAAGGGGAAGCGGTGACGAAGACTCCAGGAGAGTTGAGGTCGCGTGCTTCGAAAAGGAGGAGAGAGTAGGAGTGAATGCACACTTACTTGTGATCTCGTGCAATAGGAGAAGGAATAATAATTGGACCTGTACACTCGGATGCTGTACATGGGAGTGATACCGTTGGTTGGTCCGGCGATGTGTCATGCTTTTGACATTTGTGGCTGAAAGAGATGGGTCGTACATAATACCTGGCACACCTGTTACGTTGTACAAGGTTCCCCGGGATCGAGAACTGATTGCATGCAAACAAAGTCCGCAAAAAGCTCCACCCTTTCATGGAAAATAAACGCAACCGTGAAGTATGAATAATTCCAATGACCAATCGCGATTGCAGCGCGAGCACTTCGACGGATATATATAGTGGCGTATACACACGTCTAAGGCAAACTGCGGCTTGAATCGACCACCCTTCCTTTTAATTCAACGTTAAAACCGACTGCAAGCAACACAACACGCAGGAACCGGCCCAAGCAGCATGAAGAGCACATTTTGAAGCGCCCCCGAGCCTAGAAATATCATCGTTCAAACTTGCGCAACCAGCATAATCAAACATCCGCCTCCAACTCACCCCTCCCTTGCTCAATGGCCCACACTCAAACATACCCCTCGCTTGATCAATGGCCCACGCTCAAGTCCATCTCGCCCAAAAGGAACCAAACCCATATACGAGCGTGGCAGCCCGGCTACGCCCCTGCATCCTAACAGCGTTTAACACCCAGTGCCATGCAGCACCCAAACGATATCGCGCCGCTACAATGTATATACACGTCGATGTGCGATTGTTGCAGGTACTCACCAGTAAGGCGTGTATGTATATCCTACGCCGCCAAACAGGGAGAACGAGATCCTTCACTCAAACTATATTTTTAAGTAGGCGCGGGGGTGGGTAGGACAGTATTAATGGTGCAGGTCGGCGTCGGGTGGAGCTCCACGGATGTGTATTATACGACTATCCATGATTTTTAGAGCGGCCGTGCGTTACGCCGGCTGCAAGACACAGAGCACCGCGGTAGTGACCGAAGAGGCTGCAAGCAACATCTCTGAAGGATGGGCGGGATCCCCCCCCCGCCCTTTCCGAGATCGTAGTATAAGATGTGCACACGAGAGGCGTTTTAAGCACCTCTTGGAAAATAGAAAATGACGCTACATCCACAGAACGTGCACTGTTTCGTGACTTGGAGGGTTTGTGAGATGACAAACGGTGCTCAGGAATGGTCTGTGTATTTTTGCCCACTTTCTATTAGGCATTCGATATGGGGGGGGCCCTGTCCGTGTGCTGTAGCCCTGCCTCTGACTTGGCTGACATTGGACGGCACGGCCAGGCATGCCGTTTTGAATACCGCGCTGCGAGGAGGCTCGACTCTAAGACCCCCACCACCACCAGCAAGGGTCTACGGCAGAGCAACCCGATCCATTCTGCAGGAGCAACTCGAGTCCGCAGCGCGAGGCGACACGCGACGCAAACAACCTCGGGAGTTACTCTCAATCAACAAACGCCTATTCCTGTCTCACCCACCCTGCGAGTCTTGATGTGTATATGTACGTCAAGACCCTAGACGCCATCGCGCACTGCTGCTGTTGCTGGTTTCATGTATTATAGTAGTGATGTTGCATACAGCACGGAAGACACAGTGGAAGAAGAAAATGTATCTGTTTTTGTTGTTCTGTTTTGATGTCGTCTGTTACAGTGGCAACGACAACGACTGTCTGCAGCGGCACATGCTCGTCTGCACAGCAAGATGCCGTTGTTGTACTGTAACACCTGAGCTACTGTATGACAAGGCAACATGTGTGTGTCGTTCCCGCTTGGGACTCGGTAAATAACACGAAGGATCACGTTGTTTCAGGAGCCTTCGTCGAGGCCATATCGAAAACATCCAATCTAATTTTACCTATATAGCCAAGACCACATATCAAGACGGTTTGCTGTTGGTCGGTCAGTACACTGGGCCGTACGGCAGATCAAGCCGGAAAGCGTGCGCACTTGCCGAGTTCGTACAGTTCGTTGCTAGTCACACCTGTACCCCTCTCTTCTCCCTCCTTTATTATCTTCACTCTGCTCAACCCGGACTTGAATAATAGTGCGTTGCATCATTCTTGTGTAACGTTTGGGGGGGGGGGTCCCCATACCTTTTATTTTGGCACAGTTGTGTCACAACCAATAACAGCCACGTATTCGTTGGTAGTCTAACCCACGAGCACCGACGTCTGAAGCCACCTGTGGGCGTGCACAGTATGAGCTATCTTTACAGGTTATGAGCCTCGTTGCAACCGATGCACTATTGGGGTGCATCGGAGAGCGACGGTTTTGAAGACCGACAACACGAGCTTACTCCTGCAGCCGGCTGTTTATCGAGACAGTCTGACAAAAAACGGGTTTGGCTGTGTCAGGCGTATGTTTTTCCTGTCCGCATGGGACAGTAGAAAGCGTGCAACGCCCAAATTTCGTGTAACGCGGTCGTTGGACTCGACAGCACTGGTGGGCGTCGAACACGGTGGCCAGCTCGTAACGGACCTGTTAGTTTAGTTGGAGGCGATGGAGAGGTCGGGCGGTATTATTTTGTTCATATTCCATAGTCCGTCGCACGTCTTGAGGAAGGTACCTGCGTGCCGTGCCAAGACGCTGAGGTGGTTGAACAGAAGCCAGTTCTTTCTCTGCAGATGACAAGGCAAGTATGACGCTTTTGCGAGGGCGAGCGCGGTTCAAAACGATTGGTGCCAACCAGAGTCAAGAGGGTGTTTCTACGACGAGGGCGATACGGGCGGGTAATCGTTTGAGCCAGTTAGAACATACATCTCGTACGCTACGTAATACTACAAGTAAACCCGCATTGACAACGACCGATGCTACGATAGAGGTGCACCATCATTTTTCTGGGCTTAACTTTAGGAGTTCCGTATCACACCCGAAAACTGGTTTTGAGCAAACTGGAAGGGCAGCCCGATGAGCAAACCCACGATCTAGGCGTATAAAGCAATCATA
Source organism: Costaria costata (assembly GCA_036873775.1). NCBI lineage: Eukaryota > Phaeophyceae > Laminariales > Agaraceae > Costaria > Costaria costata. The sequence continues at coordinate 3,435 of JAYJME010002888.1, read as the reverse complement.
TTGCTAAACAAGATTGTCATTCGGACGCTTTTGGGTTAAGAACCCCCGTTAATAAGAAACAAAAAAGCCGAAAAGTGCAACCTCTATCGTAGAACGCGTCCAAACACCAACCCCCGACAAGTTGTATTGCGAGGCATCATGGGGTTCGTATGTGTCATTTGGCGATTGGTTGGTGAAGTTGGTTCCAAACAACTTATTTCGCTTCAAGCTGTGTCGAGAGTTTCTCCTTCTATACATGATTCAGTCGAGTCCAGGCCAGGTAGGCGGGTTCGTGCGGTTCAAGTCCCTTGAGCACGTTGCGGCTGATGCACTGCGACAATAGCGTGGACTCATTGAATGTTTTAAGACCTTCAACAAAATACTACCAACACCTTAGAGGTGTGCGGTCCTTTCAATCGTCTATGCTAGTGTGAGCGCGCAGACGCATGCGTAGCGCCTCGCTGCGCGCATGTCGTACAACTCCATGGGCTTTAGTCCGGAAAATGAGTGGACTAACGATCTCTTAACCGAGCAGCCCGCATTGATTCGTGTCGACGCCGATCCTTTCCGTTACGTCAACTTGCTCTTCCTATTCAATATACCCGAGGGTATGAATATATACTTTGTATGATGACGTCTGTATCAGCTCTTCGTACGTCAAATACGCGACTGGCCATAAACGAAGCGCTGGCCGTATTGTTTTCATCATAGTACTTGGGTCGTAACACTAGGTTCACCCAGACCCGGACCCTGAACAAAGGCGTCGCTGTCGACCGCGGCGGATCTACTATACCGCCTCCTACGAAAAACAAGCAAAGGCCGACGGGTTCCTGCGACCGAAGAAGCAAGCGCGGGGATGCACTCCAAACGGCCGGGAAAACAAAACGCGAGAGTAAAACTCTTTTACTGGGCGCTGTGCCCCAAGCTATCACAGTCTGAAAAAAACAACCATGGGACGTCTAGGTGCCCGAGGGGCGTCACACGGGAACATAAAATACTTATGGGACGTCCCCTGGGACAGGAATCCAGAAACTGCACACCACTCGCCAGGAGGCCGTACAGATACATGAACGCTTCGTGAAGCTGTCACAGAACGAAACCGTCTGGACAGAACGTTCAGGTTTACTTGGACCGCTTGAGGACTACCACCACCAGGATCTGTTAAATAATAATGTAAGATACTTTACTGTAGTTCTACACGCCCTCCCTCTCGCGCTATGGTATAAGATATGATACGATATACCAGGTATATACGAAAGTATATGTATGCCAGTTATTCTCTGTTCTTCGTCTACAACACTTCTCTATGGCCCCAACAGAAATCAACAGCTGATGTTACCCCGAACGCTCAGGGCATGGTATCCTCGAATTCTTATCCCGAGTGGACTATACCCCAGGCCCCATTAGGAAAACATTGAGTGCAGCAGCCAACGCTCTCGCGAGTTGGTGCAACACAACCACACCACGACGGTCTGGCTAGGTGCAGGTTGGTGGAGAGGCGCAAACGCTGCAAACACCAATGTTGTTTAGAGATACGTCTACCGTGCATCACCATACGATCACCCCCGATCACGCGGCACGATAAAAAACAAACGTTTGAGGGCTACGCTGCGGTCCTACCCTATATGACGACTCTAGTGACACAGTCGCCTCAGCAGACCCTTACAGTACGTCTCCGCCTCAAGCGACCTCACGGCAGCCTCCACGCCCGCCATACCCGCCGCTCTCTTGCCCACACCGAGTCAAAGTAGGTATCAGCGCGTGGGTGCTAAGCAAGACAGGCTTCTGCTAAGCAAGACAGGCTTCTGCTAAGAAAGACAGACTCATGGGAGGCAGCAGCGCTCGCCGCTCTCCGCTTCGTTTTCCCAGCCCGTCGGCGACCGGAAGTCGGCGTTATTGTACATTCTTCGAATTGCATGAGCATTTTCGTTTCCTGAGTGGTGGGAGAGAGATATTTCTCACGTCGCCAAAATACCTGTATCGCAGCTTCCTGCATTCCCCTGAATATCTCGACCACCCTAGTTTACTAGTTTACTGTCTCTCTCTAATATCAGGTACGAAGCAAGCAGGGTTTCTAATAGTATAGAACGGCTCACAGTTACCTCCGATGATCAAGCCTCCGAATTGTAACGTACTGTTCAACTACGCCGATCTAACTCAAGTAAACCCTAACACAGAAACAGAATCCGAAACACCGGCCACTCGCCCCCCCCCCCCTTCGAGAGAAACACTTGGGGGGGGGGTGGGGCGGCAGAAAAGGAAGGCACAAATTCCTGCCGTGCCTGGCCAATCCACGACTACCTCACGTCTCCTCGGGCTCGCTGCAGGGCCTCGTACTTGCTCGCGCCCGACGTGGGGATGCTGACCTTCACGACGCGATGCCTTTCTCGAAAGGACTGCTTGCAGGGCAGTCAGATCCCAAGCCATCGGTATACTCTATCGCAGTCCCCGATACAGACACGCTTCATCTTCTTTGCCAATAAGCCCTGCTTTGTCGGTCACTTCGTCTTGCGGAGGTCTTTACTTTCGTCTACGGACAAAACTACCCTCTGTACTAGTTGCCGATACCACAGCAGTATTGGGCCGGTTCTCGCGGCATTCTTCTTCAGGAGGACGGGTCGCACAGGTCGAAAGTATCGAAGCCGATAACCTCCGAGTTGTCCTCCACGTAGACCCTCTTGCACCCCACGTCATTCTATCAGCAGAGGCACCGATAAAACGGGATTAAAGGGGTGGCAAGCACCATACCAGGTAAGGACGAAAGGCGAGAGCTGGAGAACGGCACGAGGAGAATATATGAGTCGGCGAAGAGTTGTGCGTTGCGCGCGTCAACCTCCTGCGGTCTATCACAGAGAAGCACCGAAACAACAAACACGATATTTGCTACGCCATATACAAAGCGTTGAAAGGCACTAAGGAGAGGGCGGCACCGTGCGTATACCCCTGCACAACGCTATGAATCTACTTCGTGTATATAGTTGCATAATAATTTAGTTTTGCTTCCGAGGAGACATATATACGAATTGCCCACTATGTTGATAATCTCCATATTTACGTGCACGCGCTAGGTATTGTTTGAGATATTATCCGTAAATTCATTGTTCTATATACCTGGTCCAT
>JAYJME010002887.1:0-12920 GCA_036873775.1 Costaria costata | reverse complement strand
CCCCCCCCCCCCCCCCCCCCCCCCGCGGACCTGAAAGCCTCTCTGTTCATCTGCAGCTCTTCCCAGGCAAGACGCGCATCCTGCCTCAAGTCCTTGACTTGGACCCTCAGAGACTTGGTGAAACCCATCAGGTCCGCCCCTGCTTTTCTTAGAATGCGTATGGCCGGCCTCTGGGAACGGCGGTGTCGCAGCCCCGCAAGCCGAAGGAAAAGGGCCTGGCCCTGCCGCCCCAAGTGGATGTAGGATGTGCGCTCTAAGACGAAAGGGAGAGATTAAAAAAACGAAGAAGAGGGGGAGGTGCATGTGTTCCTTCGGTATTAATAGTGCGTGCTCTGCATCTGTACCGATAGGTGGGGAAACGTGCGTATGTTCCACATTTTGTTGAAAGGCTTCCGGAGCGAGGTGACACGCGCAGGGTACGGACCACGTTGAATGGGAGCGATGAAATGTCGGGGGGTGTATGTGGTTTGATGGGGAAGAAAGTACAGTTGCAGAGCTATTAGTAGAGTGCGTTGCGTGCCTAGGTTTATCTTGGTCATGGACGGCTAAAGCCACGAGGAGCGTCGCATGTATGTCACAGGCACGGGTACGTCCCTCTTTTAGATTAAAAAATGCCAGCCCACCGTACGATAATGCCATAGCGCGTCATGGAATGGTGGCGATCATGTAGCAAGCTACATACTGCGCCGTAGAGTAAGTTGCGCGCTTTTGAGATACGTACCGTCGGCGACGTAGCGAAGGCGAAGGGAGGTATAGAGACGAGGGTAGGTAGAGAGACGAAGAGAGGGAGTGACTGCCGCCTTTATAGCAAACGGCCAGGTTTCTTTTCTATATACCTTTGTGTCGATTCCTCGCAGCCGAATTGTGGCGGGCCCCGCGAAAGCGGATCATGCACTGGATCGCGGTCGCCGCGCGTCTCCGCCGGTTTTCTTCTCGTATTTCTTTTACGCGGACGCGAGCCATGTAGCCCCGATACGTCACCTAAATTTCGCAAGGTCGACGCGAGAGAAAGGAACCCCGGACGTCGGCGGTTGGACTTGGGCAAACGAAGTTAACGTGTTTTGTTGATTTAATAAATTTGACATATTTTTCTTTGTCCAAGTAGTCTTCGACTGAACGGGTTTGCTGACTCCAAAAAACGTCTTCCCTTAGACTATACCAGTATAGTCGTCGATCCGCGTGAATATCGTCATTAACGCTTACACGATTCCGTGCACCTATGGCTTTATCGTGTTTAACCAAACCACGTAACCCGCTCGTCGATAGTGAATATAAGCTGCGTACAACGATCCAGAAACGCAATGCATATCGCCCGCTTCTCTCGCTCTTTCCGTGTCGGAAATAAGAGACCTGAATAAGAAGCGCGGCTTTTCTCTCGTCCTTCCGCAGGGCTGCCAGCCGTCTCTTGGCCTCCTCGTGCCTGAGAAGCGCCTCCTCTCTCTCCGCAAACCTCCTGCCCGCCTTCGCAAGGTTGAAATTGAGTCGACGAGGAAGCAGGCGGCCAGCTTGTGAGGTGGGGATTCAGTGATTAACGACCATGTTAGGGGTAGCCTTCACTTCCAGCTTGGAAATCCTTACTACTCTCTGAGATGAGGTGCCGCGTTGATTGCCAGATAATCAACGTGGGAGTAGTAACCCTGGGTGAGAGTCTCCGGCTGGTCGCAGCGGCCTCATTTATCCCAATCTAAACTATACCAGGTATACCGGTACGAAGTAAGCCACGACGCGATGTTACAACAATATTGAGATGAATGCAATGACATAGGAGACATGTGGGCGTGCTATAAAGTATGTGCGGACTGGGAGGCAAGTGATCGCGCACTAACGGCAGTGTCTTCCAGTCCTAGCTTGTTCAAATAGTAGTGGGATCAATATAGTGAAATACAACATTTTTTGGCGATACGTACCGCTTCCAGTTTATCTTCGCGCCTCCTTTCTCTGGCGATCTTCCGACCCTTGTAGCCCAGCACGACCCTCCCGATCGTGCTCAGAGCCCGATGATACTCCATTAGCCGCCGGCTCTCTCTGTCTATCACGACCATGGCCTCCGTTTCCGCTTCCTCTTTGACCATGTCCCGGATAAGTTTGTATCTGAAACCACAAAACCGACGATACGTAGACAAAGCAAGACATGTTATAGCGCGAACATCATGTAAACAACAAACGACGCAACAGGGTCAGCTTTGGTTGGCAACGTTGTGGCGCAGACGTGGAAGCTTTGTACTTAGCCAAGATTCCTTCGTGATCACGAAGGAATAGCTGACCATATCTGTGTCCGTCTCAGAGAGAAACCCCCTGAAAATTGACGTCCAAAAATCGTCCGCCACTTCTCAAGTCACCGCCACGGGTCAACAGTTCGTCCGAGCCCTCCAGAAATTTGACTTCATCGACCCTACCTGTGTTGTACTGCGAAAACCTTTGAGCCGATACCAACGCCCCTTCCGCCGGTGGCCTTCAGCGAAGAGGTCAACAGAACCACAAACCACAAACTTCAAACACGAACACAAAACACAAAACACGAAACACAAACCAAAAACTACAAGCCACAAAGCACAAAGCACAACCACGAACCACAAACCACAAACTTCTCTATACGAGGTATATATATACTGAGTATATATGTATGTATATGTTTATTGATCCTGCTACGGACGGGTAAAAACAACGCTTAAACTCACCACATTTTCAACATATATTACAATATAATACACGTGTGTCGTCGTGTGTCAATATAAACTCGGCTTCCGCGACGGCAACGCCCGCCCACCTCATGCGCTTGGCAAAAACCTTCCTGGCCTTCCTCGCCCTGAAGAACGCCTGCACTTTTACGGCCGCCCACTGGCGGTTGGCCCTCTCCGCGTCGTACCGAATCCTCGCCGACAGCCCCCGCCACGCCGTCTGAACGAGCACGGCCGCTGGACCCCACTCCGCCGGATAGTCCACCACGATACGGACATCGAGAGCCGTCGTCGTTGTCCCTTGTTGTCCTTCGTGTTTTTCTGTCACACTTGCTCCCATCGCGTCAGCGTCGGGACCCGGCTCTGCACCACCGGGAGGCGCGTCGAGCGCCGGCGTGGAAGAGTCTGCAGCGGCAGCAGATGGTTCGGAGGCAGGACCCTACACGTGGGAGGGTAAGGGGGGGGTGTTATGATAGTGATCGTAGTATCTGGTGGAAGAGTATCTTGAAAAAAATGACCACGCAGGGGTGTCAGGGTACAGACCGAGGCGCCAAAGTGAAGCAGGAAGCGTGGTGTGTGCCGCAGCCTTTATATTTTAGTTTTTTATCGTGGTGCATTCTTAGCGGGTGGTCGTGTGAACGTCCGCGCAGATGGGGAAACTCACCGCAAGTGCTCACGTAAATCAAAACCAGTCGCCTCACCGAACCATGCTTGAGCGTATCAGCACACACAACAATCGCTACGAGTAAAGCAAAACACAAACTCAAGTGACGGTTATGCCTCGTCCCTCATTCTTCCCTCCCCGCCTCTCTCTGTTGCGTCTCACCCCTTTTGTTTGCTGACTATCTATTGGATGAAGTGGCAGTTTCGTTGCGTCAGTGCCATCATCAGCGACATCTGCGACATACTTGGGCGACAGCTCTGAACCGTCGGCGACCAGTACCTGCGACGAAATAATACATATATACAAAGTATATATTGGATACGTATTGTCTGCGGAAAGAAAAAAAAAACTGAAATTGCACGTTTAGTTTCGTCAGGTTAACAGTAATACGTAGGTAAATTCGCATCATGCATCCACTCTGTAGTCATGTCTCAGCGCTTAGTAGGGAGTCTATTTTAATAGTGCCTTCGCAAGCCGGTTCGGTCTCATCGCATGCATCCAACCGCGGGAAATACAGCCGGCAAAAAACGAGCTATTATACTCGTAGCGAGTAGAGCGAGCGAGAGACCGAGAAATATAAACTGACGGTGACATTCTACAATTTCGTAGCCGGGGCCTCCACCACGAATTTGATCGATTGCCAATGTTTCCGTTTGCTCCTCTTGCAAGCTCTAATATTTTTTACCTCGTTACAGGACCTGTACCTCCACGGGTGCACCATCTATCACCACCGTAGGCTGCTGCTGTCCTTCGTTGGGCGCACTCGCGACTTTAGCACCCCCTTCGGCGTCTCCGGGTCTCTTTCGCGAGGAGGAAGTCGACGTTACCTCTACCCAAGCGGCAAAAACCCTGTGACGAGGTAAACATTCAGGCGGCAAATGCACCCAGAACAAAGAGCGATTTGTTGGCGGGGGGTGTACTCATATCATGCATGGCCGTAGTCGTATCACCATAGACCCTCGCATCCCTACAATGCCGGGATCGAGCACGTCAGTTTTTTTTCTAAACTAGGCAGACATTGCTTGCACCAAGTGCGAAGTGCCGTGAGGTGTTCGCCGAGTCGCACGAAGGATGAGCTGCATCCTAGAAATAGCCGCTTGTGAGATGGACTTCGGCACCTTGTGTTGGCGCGCTGAACCTGAGCTTTTTTTCGCAAACATCACATCACACCCACCGGCGCATATTACAGGTATACGTTATTTATATTCGTTCACAAGAGATGGGTTCACACACGCGCAACAGTGACAACGAAACATGATTTCAGCACGGAAAATCCCGAAAAGCATGTTTGCTGTATCATATGCGCCTCCATCGCGGGCTGCTGTGCGTGATTTATCTTGCCATTCCCCAACGACAATGTCGCAAAAAAACAAAAGTACCTCCACTGCATCAAGCCGGTGACGACAACGGGAGGTCGGGTGGGATCGAAGCGGGCGAGCACACTGGAGCACGCGAATACACTGTAAAACAACCGTGGGGCAAGGTTTTGTACGTCGAGAAAGGTATACCATACGGCACACGCTATATAACGTCGAATACCTGTAACACCTGGGTGGTCTATCTTCATAGCGCAAAGAGAGGACTCCACGGTAGACGCAAGGCGTTTGAGCGGCACAGATACGGGATCAAGTACCATCTTGAGAGATTGATAAGGCATTAGATGATGCCCAAGGTTGCCCCCCCCGCCAGCGAGCATCTCGTGCCGAATTGGAGGTTTCGTAAAGAGGTTTCAGTTAAATTTCGTCATGCAAATCTTGATGGCTGACACGAGCCGTCTTGAAACGTACAGGCAGGAAAAACTTTCTGTACAGCGTCCGGCGCAGTTTTTCCTTCAATATACTGGTATGGGAATATGCATCTGAGTAGTGTTAATGTTCTCCGACAAGCGGCTCCGGCAGCATCAGCCCCTGAAGAGCGCGACTATTAAACGCCGATGCGCCACGTACGAGAACGTGTGCCTTCTTTTTGTGCGCAGATACGGTGGCGCTCTTTACTTACCTTTCCAGTGGAATGGTTGTTTCATTCGTTTTCTTGAGTACCTCAGCGGCATTTTTCAGGGTGCGGTGGTACAGCTTCCACGCCATAAAGCACGTGCTAATCGTCGTCGTCATGTACTTTAACAACATCTTCGCCGTAGATATCTTCGCCTGCACGATTCGAGACAACACACGAGACTTAGACACGGCCATCGCGCGAGAGAAGGGACCGTCAGCTGCATTGACTTGCTGTTACGGAGGGCCATAGCAATCAAAACCAGCAATCGACCCAAACAAAACACGCATACCCTTTTTTCTGCACGCCGTATAAGGTTCTGTTTACTAGGTTGCCTCGTGTTAGTGTTGTGTGTGATATTTCCCTCCAGGAGTCAGGCGAAATAAAAAACAAGAGTCAGGCGAAGTCAAAAGTCACCGCTCGCGCTTCGAAAGCACAATTTAATGGCGAGCTTACTTTTTTTTAGCTTTCTTACGCTAAAGTTAAGTCGGTCCGGTTTTATGCACCTTGCACTTTTGGCCACACGGTCCCATAAGTAACGCCCATTCGTGCATTCTCACCCGCAGCTGCCGTCGCGTAAACTCCTTGAAGTACCGCATGCCCTTCTCCTTCAAAACTTGGTTCCGGTGGCCCGCCCCCCGCTGCTGCCAGAGCCTGAGCAGACCTCGAATTATCTGGAGGAACGCAGCCCATGAGCACATTTTTTACGACGACAACAGCCGTAGTGCGGTGATCGAACGCTACGTTAAGGGGTTGGTTTTTTGTTTCTAGTTGTTTTGTGCATGGTAGCAGCCCGTTCACACCGCTAACGAGTTATTCACTCCCATCGTCATTATTGGTGCGTATGTGTAGTGATTGAGATGGCGCTATCCCTGCGGCAGTCATACGGTTTGTTTCCATAAAAAAACATCGCATAAAAAAGATAACTTGGAAAGTTTCATCATCCGTACCTTTTTCTCCGCGGGGTGATCCCGCAGAGCTTCCCACCCCGTCGTCACCAGCGTTCGATCTGCGAACGCGTCACCTCGTTCCTTCAAGCGGCGGGAAGCGACCGCGACAGCCTTAGCTGCGCGCAAGCTTCGAAAGCTTCGGCGCTGGAGCGACAACATTGACACGGCATCTGCCTTTGCTTTGGCGCTCCGCATCCACTTCTGGATCGCCACCGCTTGTTGAAGTTGCGCAAAGTTTCGACGGAGGACGCGCGGTCGGTTCGCCCTCTCGAATAGCTGGACAGCAATAAAGGGAGCAAAGAGTGGAAAGAGCGCCTGAATGAGCGTTGTCGATACTAAGCGGATGCATCCATGCGAAATGAAGGTCTTATATATAAGTGCACTGATGTCGGTTGGCAGTTTGGCAAAGTTATATACCTGTATGCGGTAGCGCGCTAATTACCGATTGTGTCGCTAGTCGTTGCAATGGTTAGATAACTATTCGGTGACACCCCAGAGAGTAAGACAACCGTCATACGCATACGCGTGCAAAACACTGTGTCGTCGTGATAAACTGACACCTCGACGACTGGCTATTCGTAGAACTTCACGACTGGGTACTCATAGAAATGATCTAAACCCCTAAACTCGAGAACATGCTTCCACAGTCGATCAATGACCTGACTGGGCATTGTCTGTCTCGGTCACTACGAACACTGCCACCCACCGAACGGCAGCAGACGGCACAAAAAACAGAAAAGTTAAAGCCTGCCTGCAGCATTTCAGACAATGATGAACATCCCCATCATCACACTCACCTTAAAACGCCGTTGAAGGTCCGCAAGTTCGACGTTCATATTCACAAACACCCCCCACGCCTTTCGTAACACCCGACGGCGGTGAAACTTCACGGCGCTTTCTACCTTCGGCCTCTGGCGCGACGAGTTCCGGAACTCCACCGGCAGCACAAACAGCATCAGCTCGGCCATCCTCGCGCGACGCTTAGCAATACGCCGAGTGTTATCGCGCCATCGCCGAAACAGAGCCTTTCTGGTCCTCTCACACCAAAACTCGTCGGCCTTCCCTTCGGCCAGCCCCTTCTTCGCCCACAGGGGGGTGGTGTATCGGACCCACGCCCGCAAGTGCGTCTTCATCAGCATGTGATCGAAGAGCAGTTCTCCGCGCTCGGCGAGATCGCTGGCCTCAATGATGTCTTCCACGGCCGAGGCGCGCCAGTCCCGAACAGTGCGGACGAGGAGGACTCGGTTTCCATGGCGTTCGGCGCGTGACCAGGCGCGGGCCTCTTTCGTGCGCCGCCGCCACTTAAACACGTTTAGCATCAGGCGTGCGCGTCGCATAGAGCGGTCGTGGAGCTTTCGTCGCGAGATGACGCGCTGAACCATAAACTGTAGGGGTTTGTTTTTTTGTGTCACGTGTACGCACAGCCGAGGAGGAGAACACCGATAATTTGACAATTATTTTGCGTAGGTGCCACAGAAATTTCCCTCACGCGAACATGATCCGAGATCCGAGACCCATCAAGCTTTAAAAAAAAATGCCTTATGTGTTGTCTTATCCTTGAAAAATCTGCAAATATGTTTGAATTTACATCGTATCATAGCGAACGCTACTTTTGGCCTTTGCTATGCAGTGTACATCCGACCCCAAAGATGCCAAGGGTTTTCAACCAAGAGCCATAAACGCCCCAGTCGACTGTGCTGCCCTTTCTATATAGCACATGTGCACTGCACACCCACCACGAAAAAATATCACACCTGGATTGTCACCGCCGCGTACGTCTCCCGCTTCTCGTTCAAGTCGGCCTCGTCGTTCTCCCACCGCCTTTCTCTGTGTCGCCGGAAAACCCGCTGAATGTTTGTCGCCCTGATCTCCTCCGTGCGCCTGACAGCTTCTACCTCATTCCGCGAACGAGCGTCTTCGGCGCTCGCGTGGCAGTGCAGGCCTTCGAAGCCGCCGCCGTCGCCGGCCTCCGGCTGAGCGCAGCTCAGCAGCAGTCTGGGTACGGCGCATCTGGCAAAAGTTTCGACGTCGCCGGCGTTGATCTGTGCACAGCCGGTAACGTCCAGCCGTTTAAGCACCGAAAGGACCTTCACCGCTTCGGCGACACCCCCTGCTGTGAGACCCGAACAATGCGAGATGTCGAGCCAGGTAAGCGTGCGGCAATTTCGCTGCGCCACAGAAAGCACGGCCGCATCCGTCAGATTTGGGTGATCGGATAGCTCCAGGCGTCGGAGGTTCAGGAAGTCGGTGGCGTCGAGTGCTGTTGTTGCACGAGTCGCACCTTTCCCACCACCACTATAAACTTCGACGGTGCTACTGCCACTCGTGGTACTATAGCCAAACAAGCGCTGGCAGCTTGTGAAACTCAGGCACTCCAAATTTTGGAGCCTATGGAGAGCTGAAAAACATGCGGCGGTGAGGCGTATGCAGTGACTGAAGTCGACCTCCGTAAGCTGCAGGCACTTGCGGGCTATTGTGCGCACTCCGTCGTCCGTGACCATACCGAGGTGTGTCGCCTGCAGCCGCCTAAGCGCGACGAGACCTTTGGCCAGGTACCCCAAGCCACGATCGGTGACGCTCACGTTGCGGTCGAGGCGCAGCTCTCGAAGGCCTCGAGCGCTCTTCGCGATGCACTTGAGAGACACGTCGGTCACTTTGGAACACCCGGCCAGGCTCAGGTTTTTCAGCGCTCTCCTCGGCACGTCGCAGACGAGCTGCCTAACCCCCTGGTCGCTTACCCGTGGTAAGGCCTCCAGCGTGATGTCCACAAGCTCGAGCAGACCGCCAACCTTACCCATGGCTTCGTCGCCCCCAAGCAGAGGACACGCGGTCACTTCCAGCACCCGCAGGCGCGGGCACACCACCGACGTTGTCACCAAAAACTCGTCCGAGATGTAATCGTTGCGTCCCACCCGGAGCTCCTGGAGTTGCGCGCAGTTGCGGTGCCTCCGTGTTCCCCAGGGCACTGGCATCTCGTGCATGAAGCGTAGCCCCTCCTCCGTGATGCTCGCGCAGCCTTTGATTGACAGAGACTTGAGCTGTGCGACGCTAGTGAAGAGATGGCGGACGGCTTCATCTGACACCTCAGCGCAACCATCGAGCGCGATGTGCTGCAGGCCGACGAGGGAGCTCATAGCGTACACGGACCTATCTCTAACCCTCGGGCATCCACTGAGGTCGATAGAGCGCAAACCGCTGCAGTGTTTGGCCAGGAGCTCAACTCCGTCGTCTGAGACGTGTTCGCAATTCGCCACGCTCAGCGCTCGCAGAGACGGGCCCTTTTTTCGCGCGAACTTTTCGACTGCCTTGTCCGTGACGCCGCTGCAACGAGCAGCGGTGAGACTCGTCAGCGCTGGGCATTCGGCTCCCAACGTCGCCAGCCACACCGAATCGACTACCGCAGAGCCGGAGACATCGATGTCGGTGATGTTGCGTCCTAAGTGTCGAGCAATCAATGCCAGCATGTCAAATCTTCGTCTCGCCCCGCGCAGTGTCAGCTTGGAAAAGGTCGCATTGCGACGTAGAAGATCTTCCACCGTCGCCGTGCTCAGTTGGTCCTGCCAAATGCTGAGGTCTACAGCCTCCAGGGGTTGGTGGCTGTTCGGCTTGCACAGCACGCTGTCTGGAAGGAAGGCTTCCACCCCGATGGCTTCGATATATCTCTTCGCCGTGGACGCAGGCATCGTCCTCTCGCGCTCCTGCACTAGTTGCGAATCCTTTGGCAGCAACGTCTCAGCACCGATGCCTACTGCGATTGTTTTCCCTTTTCCACTTTCCTTTTCTTCGCCTTCCACTCTGTTGCTGCCCGTGAAAAGAGCGCGCCGATCCGAACCCCACGCCATCGCAGCGGGCACTGTTGTCTTGTCATTCTTGTCGACCCCCGCGATGAGCTTGGTACTCTCGGTTGCTCGCTGTTTGCTTTTGGTTCTCCTTCTCGCTGATGACCCTGCTGCTGTGCGTTTGGAAGAGTGTATTCCTCCGCGTAATTCCGGGGCAGAAACAGTAGTAGGACCGCTCATCATCCGCGTCGACTTCATGTCGACAGCCTATTTATTTTATCGATGCATAATAATCGCTGTTGGGCTTCACGCAGAAGCGAGCCAGCAACAGCAGCAGCAACCTTCAAAGTTGCTACTTGTGACGACATACCCAGTACATATCGTGCACACGATGGACGACCTTGCGCGTGGGCGTAACGAGAGCAGTCGAGAGTCGAGAGTCCAGATTTGATCGAAGAAATATCTTGATTTTCCGAAACGGAACAGGTTAAGCCGCATTTCCCGAGACGCGGCGTAAAAATGTCAACATTTGTTTCGTCTGTGCTCTGTGTTCTGTGTTAAACGGGTCTGCAGTCTCACAGGCAGGCTTGGCATTCCATCCATCCTCCCGACCCCTCGGAAGGCAAGCACGCAATCACATAATGGCGTCAATATGGGCGTGCCAAGCGGCCGCGGGGGCTACAGCGTTCGTTCTGACGGATGCATTTCTTCCCGTGTGGGAATGGAGAGGAATCGATCTGGCCGCCACATTCCTGAACATGTCCGGGTATGATCACGCGTTTATTTCGTTGGCATATCATACTCGTACTGGTACATTATGCTGCTTTTGCGTTGCAGATCTCACGCGTACGTAGCGATACTGGGGTTTCTGTCTCGCTGCTGCTGTTGCTGTATGTATGCTGGAGGCTGGAGGTCCTGGGTCTAGAGACCAGATCTACCGTCCGTTAGATATATCTAAATAGCTGCTAGAGCCACTGCTGCTGCTGCTGCTGTCCCTTTTGAAATGCACACATAACAGCCTACGTAATCTATAGAGATAGGCAGCAGTACCAGGTAGAGCAGCAGCAGTGCATACGTAAAGGTTCGTCTATATATATATAGGCCGGTAGTACGGAAACAAACGTAGCAACGTCACACCTTTTGAAGAAGAGTACGAGTAGTTGCAGGTTGCAGCTCGCGCTTCGTACTGCGAACTGCAGCGCACCACAAGCATGACACGACCACCACAATAGCTGCACCCGCCCGGGCCCGCTTATAGATCGATACATAGATAGCCTACTATTAATAATATAATGTTTTCATTGATTGCGGTGGGCAATTGCTTCCCACTTGTCATACGCTTCATTGCCGGTTGTTTGTCTGTTCGACGCAGGTCGGCTCTCGCGGGCCTATTGAACGGGGGGGGGACGCGGGAAGACAACACCGTCGAGATTCGGGCCGCCATATCGATTGTCTTGAATGGTTTTCTCGCGGTGTGGACCAGGTCAGTCAAGCCATATCATACAGGCAGACAGACACTGAAATAACTGCAGTCCGAGTCAGTAGTCTACTGTTGTTGTAGCCTACTACTACTACTGCTGTACCAATAATACTACTGTCTACTATCAATACTTACTCAGCACTACGAGTATTGTCCGGCTGTACGGCTGTACTGAGTACTGAAACAACAGCGGTGCAACAAGCTGGGAAGTTCTTTGATCTGTGTCGCGATAAAAACTACCAAATTATATCACAGCTGGTTTGTTCGTACAATATCGCGTCGCGGCCATTCGGAGTACGTACTGGTATAATACCAGGTACTACCGTATGCATGCATACGTCGACCCCAATGGCAGGTGCGTAGCTATTTCATAGGTAGGTGTCGATCCCACGCTGCTGTTGACCCGCGGGAGAAAAACACAACGATAGTCCTATTAATAGCTTCTTGTCCTATCGGCACCAACAGCGGGCAGTGTCGTGCTGTCCTCTTGTGTGAGGCTGCACTACCCGCGCAGCTCTGCGCGTTCCACTGATGACAGACGAGTGAGCCGTGTGCGCACTTCGCTTGCCTGTTGGCGCAGCAACACGGCGGTCAAATCTTCATCTTCCGTCGGGACTCCCTTCCGTCGGTATGATAATATTCCTAGACATTTCTTGGGTTCGAATGAAACTGTAATAATTATAAATTAAAAAAACGACAGCTGCTGTGAGATCGAGGATTTCGTCGAAACTCATCTTTGCAAGCTGGGTGGGATACATCGATCGCGCGTACTACGGGTTTTGAGGGGAACAAAACCTGACAGCTGTATAATTCAAGGGGTGTGCATATACACGGTATACTCCCTGAAGGTGTTGCAGTAGGTCAGCAGAGATCCAGCCCAGGCCTGATGCTCGTGCTGCTCACTTGATGCACATGCGGTTGGGGGCAGGTCGTACATGCACCATGGCGTCTGCCCTTCTTGCTTTTCGACAATATTTATCACCGGAAGGGTTCAGCATTTTATTTCCTCCCCTGCGCATTCCCGTGTATGAAAACGAATACCTTGTATATTATATTATTATTATGCTTGCCATCTGACAACAGTGTGCAGCATGATCTTCAAAGTTGATCACTCAAAACATCCCCGGTAAGAAGAAAACAAAAGGAAACATTTGTATATATCATATTATACGTATACAATGAACGGGAAAATCTTGATTGATACATATATATGGTTTACTTTTTTTTAGGGTAATGTATTCGGTGATAAAGAAGCTACACTACTACTGTATCGACTTAGGTTAATATACGTTATTTACTGTTTGTCTTGGGTCGGGTAATTATAAATAAAAGTACACGACTCATCGCAAATTGAAACGGAAACCGCTCAGTTACAGC